>QLSR01000225.1:3526305-3549582 GCA_031780015.1 Citrullus colocynthis
GTTTTTTTTTTTTTTTTTTTTTTTTTTTGCAAAAAGGAAAATTTTTACATGACATGAATATAAGTTTTGTATAATATGCGAAATATACAACAATTAATTTTAAACATGTAATCAACATAATAATGTCACACAAAACTTTTGTGAATGTGTCCAATCTATTTTTGAAATAATTGATTAAAAGACCTATTTTTCAAGCCTAAAATGAGTCTTGTCGTAGTTGTTAAAATTTAAGATTTTCTACTTCTTGCTTATATAATTTTCAAGCAATCTTACAAAATTATCTCTACTTTTTCTTTCTCTCTTCTTTCATCTTCTGACTTTTCTTTCTTCTTTTTCTTCCATTCATTTTTTTCTTCTTCTTCGACCGACAACTAGTTCCAAGGAGCTTCTTTTTTCTTCTTTCCTTTTGTTCTCCTTCTTCTCCCACTAGCTCCAATGAGTCTACGTGAGTAGTTTCGGTCGACTTTTTCTTCTCTCTCATATTTCAGTCTGTAATGCAAAACGAGACTAAATACGGAAAGCAAGAGAGCTAGACATCGA
Source organism: Citrullus colocynthis (assembly GCA_031780015.1). Classification (NCBI taxonomy): domain Eukaryota; kingdom Viridiplantae; phylum Streptophyta; class Magnoliopsida; order Cucurbitales; family Cucurbitaceae; genus Citrullus; species Citrullus colocynthis. The sequence goes on from QLSR01000225.1 coordinate 3,526,846, forward strand.
GAGAGTGAGTGTGCGAAAAACAGAAGAAATCGCCAGAAAAAGCAAGGAGAGAAGAACGAAGAGCGAGAGCAAAGGTCAATCCGCGTGCATGAGATTCTATTTTGGTAATTTCATCCGACTGTGACGTCAACAAAAGGTCAAAAATCCTCAAATTCAAAAAGTGAGACAATTCTCATTATCCTCCATTTTGGGGTCATCCATACGTCGGATCCTTCATTTTTTTTTTCTTTTGCACTCTACAGCACAAAAGATTTGATTGTAAAACATATACCAAATTTAGTTCAATTACATGTTGGACTCCAAGTTTTCAAATGTGTCAAAATTATTGTTAAAGGTTTGGGGAAAAATATTTAATAATTCTTAAACCTTTAAGATTTGTTGTATCTTTCATAATCTTAAAATTTGTTTAATAATTTTTTTAACTTTTAAATATATATGTAGTAAAAAAAATTTTAATTTTTAAATATATATGTAATAAAAATGAGTCAAGTCATACATTGCTTCCCTTAAGATTTGAAAATTCAAATCTCCATGTCTCTCTTTATCATACTAAAAATAAATAAATAAATAAAACGTATGAATAATTCAATTTTTCTCTTTATCGTATTAAAAACAAATAAATAAATAAAATGTATGAATAATTCAATCTCTATATTGTTGCGCCAATTTTTATCTTTTTAATCCTAAAAAAAATCCACAATGTTACTTTTTGAAATAAATTTGAAAATTCAGAGTAGAAATGAAATATTTTAATATTTAGGAAGATAATTAAAATCTAACTCAACTTCAAAAGTATTTTATATACTCTTTTAAAAAAAATGTACAAGTAAAATATAAACCCAAACGATAATAACGGATCCTAAAAATTCAAAGAAAATTGTGGGTCGCTGCCACAGGGATTCTTTTTTCTGTTTCTTTTTTGGATAAAAGGGTTTCACTTATTTATGACTTTTGTTTACTGAATATTTGGAAATTTATGAAATCGGAGGGAGGTCGTAAACGGGATCCGATATCGAGCAACAGAGCTCGAGAAGAATCCATGGTGGCGATTTCCCTTTACAGAGGGAACCTGCACAGGGTCCCCGATGTTCCTCGTCGATGGCTTATGCCGACCCACAATATCTCTATCAAAGACTTCAGATCCCTTCTCCAACGTCGTTCGAAAGCCCTCTCTCGTCTCCGCGCCACCACTTCTTCTTGTCTGGCTAAACTTTCTACTTCCCCTAACCCTAACTCTAATTCCAATTCTTCAATTAAACCAGACGGTGATAGACCCACAAATAATGGGTCTGTGCCCGAGGTTCCATTGGAAACTCAAAGGGTTAGTGTTGGTGGTGAAACACCTGCGCTTGTCAAGGAGAGGAAGAAGTTGGACATTGGTGATAATTGTATGGAAAAATCGGCTGATGGGTTTGATTCTCTGAGAGGCCCGAGACCTTGTTTTACCGAGCAGGGTTCTAATCCAGTGGAATATGGTGGCGCGCATGTAAAAGATGAAAATCCTGCTGTATTAGAAAACCCTAACAAAGAGGTATGGGCTCTGACCAGCTCTATTAACTTTCAATTTTTTTTTTTTTTCATTTCATTTTGGATGTGTTTAAAATTTCATTGATCTTGCCTGAGTTCCAAATTTTAATGGTCGTGTGAGAGTTTATTTGGCGCGGTTGTGATGAAGTTTTCTTTTACTTGAAGAGTTAGTTTTGTTACATCTACAACTGTCAACTTTTTAAAGAATTGTACAAGGATGGAAAATAGAATGGTTACTATTTAACGAGGCTTTCAGCATTTGGGAATGTTTTGAGGCGACTATTGCAAATTGTATGGGAAGTTTGTAAATTTTGTTGAGGCTTCTTGTTGGTAGAAGAAAGATAAGATCAATGGAAGTGTAATAAAGAATGTCGATGTGGTATGCTGAAAAGGGGCTCTTGTTTTCTTTAACTGTGGCATTGAAGGTTGAGCTTTCGAGCTTGTTGTCAATATAGATCATGTCATGCCACAACACCAGCCTCGCATATTTTCCTTCTAATTTTTTTTTTCTCCATTTCTTTCTTTTTACCTTCTTCATTAATTTGTGCTGCTGTGTCAGGCAAACAAAGAGGAGGATTTGTTAGCTGATAAGGAGAACAGGAAAAGGGAAGTTGAAGAGAAATTAAAAGTTTTGAATGAAAAAAAACATAACCTTGTGCAAGTGTTAAAACAGGTATGTTCCTGATCCTCCTACCTTACCCCCGCCCTTCCGCACTAAAACTCCCATAACCATTTATGGGATTGATAAGTGAACTAGGTCATTTTCTTGGTGTTGGTTGACAGATCTTGCATGTGGAAGAGGAATTAAAAAGGCGTAGTAGTGTGCAAGGGACGGCAATTCGCCCTTCTGCTCCTCTTCAAGTGGATGCCTCAGCTGATACAGGTTCAATGACCAGACAACTTGCTCCTAGGGTAGGTACAGAAGTGAATGCTAGTGGAGACACTGAAGGTGGAGAAGCTGATGATCTTTTGAACCAGAATGTTCTTGCTCGTCAAATGCTTCGGAATAGCAGTATGTCACCTTCTTCAGAGTCCCCTCTTAGAAGGCCTGCCCACATCCAACCCAATATGGTAATTGGTGTTGCTATGACTTATGTGGATTTGATTATAGCTTTATATGAGTTCATGATCAATGTCCTTGTTATGTTGACTTTTTGTGGGTGATTTTACATCTCGAGCATAGGGATGATTTTGATGGATATTTTAGTCGTTTGAATCACGGAATTTTTTCCTCATACAATACAATATTTTTTTTCCCTTTCTTTGTGTGTGTGTGTTTTGGGAAGGGGGGGATTTAAGTCCAACATGACCATTTCACTCTTACGTAGGGCTCGACAAGTGAATTTCCATGCAGTTTTGTTGAGCATTTGGATTGAGAGAATAATAGAAACTTTAAGAGAGGTTGGGTGAGGAACATTGTTGTTCACTAGGCTTTTTTAAATTATAAACTTGGTCTTGTTCTTTTGGATTTGAGTCCTCTTTTCGTAGTTAGTGTGTGTGTGTTTTTTTTTTTTTTTTTTGNTGTTTTGGGAAGGGGGGGATTTAAGTCCAACATGACCATTTCACTCTTACGTAGGGCTCGACAAGTGAATTTCCATGCAGTTTTGTTGAGCATTTGGATTGAGAGAATAATAGAAACTTTAAGAGAGGTTGGGTGAGGAACATTGTTGTTCACTAGGCTTTTTTAAATTATAAACTTGGTCTTGTTCTTTTGGATTTGAGTCCTCTTTTCGTAGTTAGTGTGTGTGTTTTTTTTTTTTTTTTTTTTGAGCGTTTTTTATGCCCAGTATATTCTTTCATTTCTCTGGTTGAAATCTTGGGTTCTCACCCAAAAAAACAATAAAAAAATAAAACTCAACATTTTCATTACTTTATTTGTGATGTGATGAGCGAGACATCAATAACATTTTAAAGTGCGTTTAGAATTCATTATGAAAACTTGTCTATGAAACCTCTTTTCACATTCCTATCAAAATTATAAGTTTTTTACATTAAACTGTCAGTTTCCAGAGTTCTTGGCAATTCTTTGGCGGGTTGCTTATGGACTCAGTCCGGATGTCTGCTGAGAAAATGTATCACTCATGACTTGAGTTTAAATAATACCATCTCTTCTTGTTTATGCCTGATGTGAAAATCAAGCATACGTTCATCTGTTTTTATCATTTTTTCTAGTGAAGTGAGTGAGACAAACGAAATAACATTATATGTGCAGGGCTCACATCCATCCCGAGTAAATTTTAGTGTTACCGGGAGTCCATCGTGCGTCCCTCCAGCTGGGCAAGCAGGACTTCCTCCAAGCCTACCCACGGTATCTGTATCTGGAACCAACTACATTGCATCCTCACCTTCTCCTGCAGCATCTGGGGGCACTTCAGTTCTAAGAGATGCTCGGCAACCTAGCCCATGGAACTAGAGGTCATCTCTGTAATTTCCATTGATGAGTTCGTTTTCATTCTCAAATTCCTGGTTCGGCAGAGCAAAGTGAATTCTACAACTAGTTTCGTGATGTATAGTTATACTCTTGTGAAAATTAGGTTTGATGATCTACCCACCTGGGATAACTCGTAACATCGTCCAACCGATGCTTTTGTATTTTTGTTCAGTATATCACTTGTGCAAATTGGAAAAAAAAAATGATAAAAGAGTTGACTTTGTATACACGAGGAATTTCAATGGGAATGGATCACCTTAGTCTGAAACACACTTCTTCATCTTCAGTTTAGATTGAAGCTTTAGCCATGTCTTGAACTTCTTCGTGACCTGCATTGTTGTTTCTTGGTAATCTCTTAAGGAGCTGTTTTTATCGCTCATTTGTTAGAAAATGTTTAAGCATAGCTAGAAACTAAGAGGTGACTCACCTTCATTAAATCCTTAATATAGAAACTTTCACCTTTTACATGAATTTAATAATTAAAAAATTAATTTAATATTTGATTTTAAAGTATGGCCATAGCCATATCTTAATTCTAATTCTACTATATTAAGATGTTCTTACCTTTGTAAACTGGAAACTTTTAACTTGGGTTTGTGGGTGTTGATTGGTAAGATGGAATTAAAGAAACAAAAAATTCAAAAGTGAAAAAACTAAAATAAAAACCATTTAAACTAAGAATGAAAAAGGAAAACCAAAAGAAGAATAAATTCAGTGGTCAATTCAATAAAGGCCTGTGTCTGCAGAATCAGCTTGAGTTAAGATTAGATTGACCATCAACAGTTCCATATCTCACCCACTCCACTTATCCACCCACCTAGCTCTCACTCGCACAAATCCATGGCTTCTCATAATACAACTTCCTCACCCAAATCCATGGAACCCCACCGTAGAAATCAACCCACCACCGCCGTCGTCACTCCCGCCGTTGTCTCTTCCCACCCAACATCACCAAAACTAGATCCCACAACCCCTTTGTCCGACTTAGACAACTTGTCGAAATCACACCCACCTTCACCAAAAGTGGATTCTATTTCTCTTCACCCACACCCCAAAATGGTCGGCCCCAGAACAGGGCAAAAGGTTGCCAAAAAACCCAACGAAGCCCCTCAAGAACACTCCACTACAGAGAAATTCAATGATTCTGAAGAGAGATTTGAACGCATGATCAACTGTATCACCGCCAAAGAAAGGGAAATGAAAAAACTCCTAAAAGAACACGAACATCTCACTCGCAGACTCTCTGTTTCTCTTTCTTCATCACGTAGTGGAAGAAGAAGATCAATCTGTGGCTCACAGATTCAATTAGCAGATGTGTTTGCTAACAATGGAGTCAAAGTGGTTTCGGCCGATATGCCGCCGTTTATGCAGATACACGCCGTCGATTGCGCTAGAAAAGCCCATGATAGTATGGAGAAGTTCACTTCCAAATCCCTTGCGCTGACTCTCAAGAAGGTACATACAAATCAATTAGTTCTTATTTTGGTTTTCTTCTTCAGAATGGTGAATTGGGTTAGCTGATTTTGACAGGAATTCGATGGGGTTTACGGTCCGGCATGGCATTGTATTGTAGGGAAGAGTTTTGGGTCATTTGTGACACATTCAGTGGGTGGATTTCTGTATTTTTCCATGGCTCAGAAGCTTTACATTCTGCTCTTCAAAACCACTGTACAAAGAGCCAATTAGAAATAATACTTGATAACTACTCTGTTTTTTCTTCAAACAGAACAAAACTCTCTAATCTCCATCTTCTTTTCTTCTGTTTAGTTATAATATCGCCATTGATGTTCACAATTGAGCTTATTTGGTCTAATAACTGAAGGTGATGGCTATGGCGATAATGGTGGGGAGCGATAGCTGCAGTAAATGTAGATTGAGAACTGGAGATTCATTTAGAAATGATGATGATGATGATGATGATGATGATAACTACTCTGCTTTTTGTTCAAACAGAACAGAGCTCTCTCTAATCTTCATCTTTTTTTCTTCTGTTTAGTTGTAATTTCGCCATCGATGTTCATAATTGAGCTTAATTTGGTCTAGAACTGAAGGTGATGGCTATGGCGGTAATGGTGGGGAGTGGTAGCTGCAGTAAATGCAGATTGAGAATGGGAGATTCATTTTAGAGATGATGATAATGATTGCAGAGGCGAAGGCCCACATCATTAATTTTGGGATTTGGATTTATATTCTCTTCTTCCATATTCAGACCCAAGGATGTGCAGATGATAAGATTTTCCTTTTTTTTCTTTTTTGGGTGAAATTGCTCGTTTATATCTTCTTCAAAAACGAGCTTGGAATCTGGAATTTGGAATTTGGGTGGTTTTTAAAGATAAAGCAATGATTTTTTCTGTTTGAAAAAATAACATAATATAATAAGAAGTATTATTTTGGTCCCGCCATTTTTACTTTCATTTTTATGTAAGACTATCTTTAATTAGAGGGTTGTTGTCAAATATAAAAAATAAATTAAAATATTTATAAATATAGCAAATGATAGATTGCAATAATAGGCAGATAGACTATGATATTTTATTATTATTTGTAAATATTTTTAACAGTTTTATTATTTAAAATAATTTAAATTTATTAAAAATATTAAGTTTAAAATTGAACAATCGAAAATATATGAACTAGAAAATACTTAAAGACTAAAGTAATTTAAAAGGAATAGCAAAGGGTAAACATAACATAATTATCAAAATGTATGTTTATATATGTATATACATTCTAAAAATATTGTCCATTTTTAAGTTCTAACAATCGATTACTTACTATAGTAATCGTGAAATGTAACTGTCGGCTATAATTACTATGTTATATTTGTAATAAAAAATAGTAATTTAATTTTATATAGTCAAAGGGACATAGTTTAATTATAATTGACAGTCTAATCTGATAGTTTAATTATAATTGACAGTCTAATCTTTTCTAAGTTTGGGAAATTCATTTTTGTTCAAGATATATGAATCTTTTTACTTTAAACTATCAACATGGGAAGACCAAACACATCTTGAAGGAAAAGATATAGATAAAATACCATTTTTTAGTTTATGAACTTTCATACGATAATAACTTAATTTAAATTTATTTCGTAATTATTAAGTTTTGAATTTTGATAAATATCAATTTAGTTCTTGCACTTTACAATTTTTAATAATTTAATTCATATGATGAAAAAATTAAAGAGTTAATTCAATTTTTACCCATAGGTCAAGTTTGTTTATAAACTATAAAAATTAAATTTAGGTCATGTTTGGTATCTATTTCGTTTTTTTGTGTTTGTTTTTAAAAATTAAGTTTATAGACACTACTACTTCCACATCCAAATTTCTCCTTTTTTATCTAATTTATTTTAATCGTTTAAAAACACAAGTTAAATTTTGAAAACTAAAAAAATAGTTTTTAAAAATTTGTTTTTATTTTTAAAATTTGGCTAAAAATTTAACAATTGTACTTGAGAAACATCAAATCATTATAAGAAATGCAGAGGAAATAGACTTAATTTTCAAAAATCAAAAACTAAAAATAAAATAATTACCAAACGAGACCTACATAATCAAAATTGACAAAGTTGGCAAAGAACTTTGTGAGGTTTTGTATGTAATGAACTAAATTGTAACATATTAAGATTCTAAGAACTAAACTACTACAATTTTAGAAGTACATGAACCAAATCATTACAAATTGAAATTTAAAACCTAAAATATTTTTACAAAAGTTCATGATGAAAAGTAATTTTTAATCAAAAATCCAAGATATGGAAACTAAAAAGTAAAATGAATATTTAAAAATTAAGAAAAATTAAAGCCAATAAAATAAGAGAAATTCATGACAAAATTATTGAAAATAATAAGAGAAATTATTTTTAATGACAAAATTATTGAAAATATTTATCATTAATAGCAAAATATACCGTCTATCGCAATCTATCTCAGATACATAATAAAATTTTATTATATTTAAAAATATTTGAATTATTTTTACTATATTAGAAAAGACACCTGATATGATCATACAAGTAGAAAGAAAAAGATGATGGTAATTGGTAAATAACGTGTGTTTAAAGAAGATTCCAAATTAACAGTTAATGATACTGACAAAGAAGAGAGTGACCCTACCTACCTATGGCTGTGGGAATAGTAACTTATGAGTTTTCTTTTTGACAGTTTTTATTCATAGACCTAACTTAGGGTACCCTCTAATTATTCACCCCTCTCTTATTTATGCCCACTGCCACTTCAAGGACTCTGACTCATCATCCCTTACCTTTTTACCCCTCAATTGTCACTAGATCCACTACTCCCCAAACTTAACCCATTCACAAATTACATCATACAATTTGGAGTTTTTTTTTTTTTTTTTTTTTTTTTTAAATTAAAATGTAATAGAATTACTAGAAATTAGAGAATTATTGAAATACGTGAAAAATCGAAGACGAAACGAAAATAAAATTGTGAAGCATAATAATGATTGAAAATAAGATTGGGTTAAAAACTGTTAAAACGAAATGAGTTTTATATTACAAATCGAGTCCAAAATGCTCAATTCAAACATTGATTTAATTAGCATACGATCTTCAAACATTTTCGCTCAAATATATTAAAGTCTTGACTTATTTTAAATTTAAAATACTATTTTGATTATTTTTTATGGAATTAAAAAATAGTGGCAATTTTTTTAGAACATGGAGAATAGGAGATTCGAATTACAAACCTCTTGATAGATACCATGCATATGTGTGGCAAATAAATTTTGCTTGCTTTTGCATGTTATCTATGTTTGGAATTTATAAAATGAATGCTAATATAGTCTTTTTTTTTTTAATAAAAAAACTAAGAGTAGATTTAAGATATATTGAAAATACATTGCCTAAATATACCTGGACCAAAATAATATAATAGTTTAAACTTTTTTATATATATAATTTTTACATTTTCAAACTTATTTTATATTGGTGTTGTACTTTTATTGTGTCTATTTTACTCTCCGTTATAATTTTATCGTTTAGTATTTACCTCAATCAAGTTATGTGACACCACACGTGCTCACACATTGGCAATTTAGTACACATGCTTAGAATTATATTTTTTATAAATATAAAAACCAAAATAGAACAAACTAGATCTAGGACTAATTTTATTACAGTTTCATTATTACTATTCCATTTTTTAAATTTATGTTTATTTTCTCACACTTAATTTACAATAATTTGTGACTTAAATAACAAAACAAATAAAGTCATAGGTATGCTTACTGTTACCAAATGAAATATTATAGTAATCAAAATTGTATTTAAACCTTGAAAATCCTTTTTATTTTAAAAAATTTTAATTTAACTATATTTTTACTTAACGCATATGTTTGTTTTTTTTTTTAATTATTAAAAAAAGTACAAAATTGTTTTTCAAAAAGCCTATATAAAGATAAAGTCCTTTGTTTCTGACTCGTCGCATTCAATCTAAATTTTCAAAGAAATAATTAAAAGGAAAAAAAAAAACTGAAATTGGGCTGGGCTTTTCAGTCACCACTGAGCAAGACGATGGTGAACTTCAACCCAATTTCAAAGTCAAGTTGGGCCGAACTATGGGCTTGGGCCATAATATTTAAACTCGGCCCAAACAATGGGGAATAAAGGAAATTAGGGTTGGGAATAAGAATATTCTAAAATGAAAGTAGAGTGACAAGTAGCAGACAACACAAGTTGGATTGGGAAAGATCACTAATGAATGAAAAGCTTGCATTTTTATAACATCAAATTGGAAGTTTCTGAATGGAAAACAAGTGCAAAACCAACTTTCTGACTTTGGTCTAAATTTTAAAGCCTACTATTATCATATTTGGAATGACAATGATCTTTGCTTTATTTAGCAACTTTACCTAAATTTAAACTTTTACACTTTTACTTAAAGCCTGCATAAAGCCACTTTCAATATCAACACCCTTCACTTGCATTACTATTTTCACAACCCTACCAAATAGTTTGATTTCAATTTGATTAAGCCACTTGCCAATTTCTACAAATATATTGACTATAAAGTATAAAGATATTTTCTTTGTTTATTCTCAGTAACTCTGAATATGACAAAAATGATTTTAACTATTTTAAAATCACTCCCAAACATGTTTTAAAAGGATAGATAGATCTTAGGTACTAAGAAAATATTATTAAGTTAACGAGAAGAATTTTTTTTTTTTTTTTTACAGGTTTTATCAAGGATTGAGAAAAGAGAGAAATTGGTCACTTTCAAGATGAAAAGAGAAGACAAATGAAACTGAAAAAGGGAAGTGGGGGCAAGAAACCATGAAAGGAATGCTGAAAAGACCCTTTTTGGGGTATCAATTGCTTCTGTATAGCTCAATATTCATTTTTGTGCAAACCAAGTTAGGCAATGATAGATAGTTCATTTTCATTTTCTCAACTACTAGACAGAAAGGGTTAGGCCATTGATAGATAGTTCTCGAGTTGAAAGCTATCACAACACGGATATAGGGAGGACAAAAGTCTCGTCCTTGCAACACTTGACTTGAATAAGATAGATATGATCACTAATTTAAGTCCAAGACGAAAGTCTTACTTCCTTTCAAATTATAGAAAAACTAAATTATAAGGTTGCACATAAATTTTCGTTTTCAACGTATTTTTAAATTTTTAAATTTTTAAATTTTGTATTAATAAATTCGTGAACCTTTTTTTTCTTTTTAGTATAACAATTGTAGGAATAGAGGATCAAAACTTCCACCTCTAAGATGAAAGGTCATATCAATTATCGCTAAACTAAGTTCACTTTGGTCTTTTAATTTATTTTGTTGGATAAATTTGTTATTTTAAATAAGACCTAATATAATAGAGAAACATAAAATAAAAAATTTATAGACCCATTAAACTTTCAAACCTATTTTAGAAAAAATATGGCCAGAAAAGTTATAAATTTACCTAAAAATATTTCTGTTAATTTTTATAAATCCAACCCTAAATCTTTTAATATATATATATATATATATATATATATATATATATATATATATATATATCGAAGAGGTATGAGTGATTGAGAATAAGACATCTTTAACCTTATTAGGTTGCATTACATGGAAGATTATTGTAACTCTACATTTTACATTACATGAGAGATTATTGTAACTCTACATTTTGAGTGAAAAAACTCGACTACACACCAATATGTCTAATAGACATTTTTTTTTGGTTACTATAAAGATTGACCACTTATAAGGTAATTAGGCTTATTAATGTGTAGTTTATTTTTATTGAGATTCAATATATTTATATGAAAATATGTCATCAAAATGAATTATTTTAAAATAAATCTCGAAATGAATTCATGTGGCAGAATATGGTCGCGAGTACTACACTTTGTATAAGAATGCAAATGGGTTGCTATCAAGATCTTAAGCCCCAAATCACTGGACTTTAGTATTCTCAGGATTTTTTTTAAAATAATATTTTTTTAATAAATAATTTCAAAAATAGGGTGAGGGGAAACAAATACCAAAATTGGAGTTGTGGAATTGTGTACCCGGTACACGATTTCGTGTACGCAAATCGTGGACCCGGTTCACGATTGTCATTGAAATCGTGTACCGGGTACACGATTCTCCTACCAACCCGCTACCATCCTGTTAGTCTGCTGCATGCATGCAGTTTGACCGAACTCGTGGACCCGGTCCACGAGTCCCCTCCTTTTTATTCCTGCCGGCCACCTATTTTTCTCAAACAATTCTCATTTCTCTCATTTCTCTCCTCTTTTCTCTCCTTTCTCTCCGTCGTCCCCGCCGCCCATTTCCTCTCTCTCCGCCGGAAATCTCTTCGTTTCTTCATTCTCCGATCATCTTGCACGTTTTTTGCTGTCCATTGTCCGTCGTTTGTCGACATTGTCCCTGTCACATTGGTATGTATATAGATATCGATTTTCCAACCATCTCATCACTCTTTCTTTGTTAAATCTAACATATTATATTCATTCAGCCGCCCGCCGCTGCCACCATATACGTATGTATATACATTTTTCTTTCTAATTATCTTATAAATATGCAATAGTTATATGATAGATATGCATAGATTGTAAGTTTTGTTTTGTATGCATGAATAAATTTGTATATGTAGACGTTTTTATCAAATCGAATAAATTTCTATGTCTAGACGTTGTTTTTATCAAATAGTTTATTTTTTTATAATTTAAAAAATTTAGCTTTTAGTGTTAATTGTTATTCGGCGTTTATTGTTATATGAATAATTATTGGTAAATAATGTGGTGGGAAATTAGTTATGTTGGATAGTAAACTCGTGGACTGGGTCCACGAGTTTTATAATTTTAGGTAGATTTGGACTAATTTTTCTTTTTAACCTTTACAGTTGTAAACGAATTTAAATATGTCGTTTTGTCTAGAAGATTTAGTTATTATTGAAACTGGAAATTGTGGGGATAGTGACATTGATGTAGAAATTGAAGAATTGTTTGGAGAAGAAGAAAATATAGAAAATGAAAATGAGTTGGTTTAGTCGGAGATATTTACACAGATAGAATTGAAAATTACTGATTCAATTTGTGAATGGAGGAAGGGAAAATGTACAAATAACTCTAGTATAATACAAAAAGGAATGGTATTTGATACGAAAGAAGACCTACAAATGGCAGTAAAAAAATATTGTATGACTGAACACTACCAAATATATGTGGTAAAATCGAACCAAACAGTACGGATATAAAGTCAAATACAGACGTGTGTGGGAAGCTAAGAAAAAAACTTCGGTTGCACTCTTCAGCGATTGGGAGAAATTGTATTCAGAATTTCCGTACTGGTTGAGTGCTATTGTGCACTACAATCCTGGTACACGAGTAGATTGGCATTGTCTCCCATCTGATGTGCTTGGTAAGACTATAGTTGGTCAAGTCTTTTGGGTATTCGGTCCTGCAATTGAAGGGTTTAAGTACTGTAGGTCATTAATTCAAATAGATGGAACCCATCTTTACAGCAAGTATAAAGGGAAATTGCTCACTGCTTTGTCTATTAACTCGAATGGGCATATATTTCCTCTTGCATTTGCTATTGTTGAAGGGGAAAATACATCTAGTTGGTCATGGTTTTTGTGGGCATTGCGCGAGTATGTTACTGACCGAGAAGGGATTTGCTTAATTGCGGATAGACACAGAGGGATCATTGCAGCAATTAACAATGAGAAAATTGGTTGGGCTGAACCTAAAGCATATCATCGTTATTTTCTACGTCATATTGCGAGTAATTTCAATTTCAAATACAAATCAAAGCAACTTAAAGATTTGGTGTTTAGGGTTGGAAATCAACACCAAAGACGTAAGTTCATTCGAAACATGAAAGAGTTAAAGAAATTGAACCTTGAATGTCTTGAATATTTTTCTGATATCAATTTGAATAAATGGACACAATCACACGATAATGGGTATCGCTTTGGGTGGATGACAACCAATGCAGCTGAATGTTTGAATGGGGTATTTAAAGAAGCTAGAATGTTACCGATCACATCGATTATTAGGCTGACATTCTATCGTACAATCTTATACTTTGAACGTCGTAAACAAGAAATAAGTGAAACACTTGATCGTGGGGACATGTAAAGGTGGGAGAAACGAGCATCTGCATATACAGTGACGTCAGTTGACAGGAAAACACAAAGTTTTGAAGTTCAAACTGGCATCAGTATGGTTTCTCCCTACAAAGGTCAAAACATACAAGTAGTGTGCTTGAAAGAGGGGATTTGTTCTTGTAACAAGTGGCAGTCGTTCAAGATTCCATGCTCTCATGTAATTGCAATTTGTAATTACATTTGTTTGTCATACGTGCATTTGATTGATGAATGCTATAAATTATCTCATTTAAAGTTATGTTATGAATTTCGCTTCCATCCAATACAACACCCTGACTACTAGCTAGAGTTATCATTTACGGAAGTACATCCTAACGCAAACTTATTAAGAGAGCATGGTAGACCCAAAACTTCGCGAATTCATAATGAGATGGATTGGCACGAGGCAGGCACGAAAGTTCGATATGGGACATGCAAGGGATCAGGGCATAACAAACATACATGCCAACTCCGTAATTTAGGTGTTTCATCTTCAAGTAATTCATAATTTAGCAAGATACCGGGTTTTGTGTAATGTAATATTAACATTATAATGTAATAGTTCTTATAATGTAACAATATAATGTAGTGGTTCGTACAATGTAACAATGTAATGTATTTGATTTATTTAACATTGTAATGTATTTGGTTTATTTAACATTGTAATGTATTTAGTTTATTTAACATTGTAATGAATTTGGTTTATTTTAACAGTGTTGAATATGGACCATGGTCCATCTAACCCTATTCAGCTATATCTTCAAAATACTCACCGATCTCATACAGTATGGAATAATGCATCCACCGTGGTGCTATGTTGTCAGAGAAGAGAGGCAGTTTCTCAGCATACTATACCATTCGATGAACGTATAATGCGTTATCTACAACATGTTGGTTTTATTGGGGTTGCACAAATTGGATTCATACAGTTAGATTGGCACCTCATTACTGCTTTAGTAAAGCGTTGGAGACCGGAGACCCACACATTTCATATGCCTGGTGGGGAATACACCATTACGCTGAAGGACATTGCAGCACAATTTGGACTACCAGTGGACGGAGAACCTGTTACTGGTTCGTTGCAACATGATTGGAAACAGATTTGTGAAGATTTTTTAGGCGTTCGACCACTTGACTTAAAAGGCTCAAGATTGAGTCTCCCGTGGTTAGCCTCTCAGTTTACAGAATTGTCTTCTAATGCTGATGACGTCAATATACATAAATATGTCGTCACCCAACAGGATATCGACGATGTAATTCACCATCAACAACAATTTGAAGTGTCTGTGCCTCATCGTGGACAACGTGCGTGAAGAAGACCACCATGTGGCACCTGATTTGTATTTTAAATTTTTTGATTTGTGTAAACTTTTATCTTTTAATTAAATGAATTAATGATTTTCCGTTACATTTTCAAAAATTAAGAATCAATGAAACTAATACAATAATTGAATAAAAACACAAGTAAGAAGCAAATTTTCATTTAAGTGGATAATGAATTAATTAAATTATTTATAAGAAAAAAAAAGGGAAAAAAACCGGACGAGTTTGGACCTATCATGGGATGTTTGTCTCTGTTAGCGGCCCAGTCTCGCTATCGCTCTCGCTCTTCTCTCACTCTCGCGAGTTCGACGAAAGTCGTGAACCATCCACGACTTCCCTCCCTGTCAGCTGCCCTATCAGCAAGTTCACTAAAATCGTGTACCGGTACACGATTTCACTATCCCATTTCGCAAATATGTTTTCAAACCACCTTATTTTTTCCATTATTTTTTAAAACTACATTATTCTTTAAATTAACCTGTATTCTCATTAATTCTGATTTCAGACAGCAAATTTTATCATGATTAAATTTTTAGTAATGTTGATTCCATTACAACGATCCAAAATATCTCATGAATTTATTCACAAACTCAAACATATCACGTATAAAGAATTGGGTCGAGTCTTCTTTACCCTGACCCGCGTGCCAATTCTGCCGTGCGTTCTACTTGTCTTCTACTAAGTACTTCGTACTAACATCTTTTTATGATTTATTTTCCCAAATCTTTTTTTTTTTTTTTTAATGTGTAGGTGAAAATTTAAAAGTTCGAACAACTAGACTCATAGCTTAGTTGATAGGTGTGATTTCATTGTTGTTTAAAGAAATTGATGCATGTGATTCCAGACTAAATTTAATTGAAAATTTTTGTAGTACTAAGGTACCATGAAAATTTATCAACCCATTACCCAAATGTTTCTCTACTGCCTTCTTCTCGATCTGCTCTAGATTACTTCCTTTAAAGAGTCATGGAATTGTACAAATTCAAACTTTTGTTATATATACATACAATATAATATTAGAACAGTTTTAATCCTATGTTTTTATTGGATTTACAATTAAGTTTTTGTACTTTATTCAATTTAAACTTTAAATTTATAAAATTTTTGTTCATAAACTTAAGTTTGTAAAAGCTAAAGGGTAATTTTTACTATATAATAACTACAACTTATAAGTATATATATAGCTCCTATACAAAATCTATAGAGATGTTAAATAATCGAATTATATATATATATATATATATATATATATATATAAAAGAACCTAAATTATTGGACACTTGCGTGTAACTAAATTGTTACAAATTTAAACATCAAACTACATTATAAACTCATAAAATTTAGAGTCTTTATGGTCATGTGAATGAAAGTGTGAGAATCAAAACTGTAAACTACCTTTTTTTAGTTCATTGATTATGTGGTGAGAATCGAACTCTCGTACATTAAGATGTAATTAGTGCATTTTCCTTGAGTTACTCTCAAATTGACTTTCACTTCTTTTTTTTTTGTAAGTAAGATAAGAACTTTACCCCTTATTAAAAAACACCCACTTTCAAAATTTGCGATATTACTCTTGAATTTTATAAATATTTCTAAACAATTCTTGAAGTAGAAATCCTTTAGAATTTAGGATGGAAATTTCAACTTGGAATGATATAGTCGTGATTTAGGATAGAAGTTTGAATTGCCAAAATTTCTTTCGAAGTGTTGAAATGTCATGAATCTCTAGAACTCTAATCCTACTAGCGTCTTTGTCTATGTAATTTGATATTTTCTCTCTAATAATAAATTGCTCTCTCCCTCTGTCGGTGAACATATCTAACCTACTGTTAATAAACTAAGTAAATCTTCGAATCAATTTTCTACTGTTTATGTTTTTTCTGTTTATATTTGATTGTCAGTTTTTCAAATATACTCAAATATCAAAAGTATTTATTTATTTTTTTTTTTTTTTATTGAGAGGTAAAATGTAAAAGGGGTGTCTATTAGTTTTTAGTGATACTGGGTAGTCAGCTCGTGTCCATTTTCATGCATTTCCTGATGGAAAATATATATATATATATATATATAAAAGCCAACAACACATGTCTAAGATCATATGCCCATAAAAAAACTAAGTAGGTAAATACCTATGCGGGTGTATATATATTGAAAAATATATTCTTTTAAAAAAAAAATTAACATAAGACAACTTTGATTCATATTTTTATAGTCTTCGGCCTCATAAAGCTTCTATCTTTTCACTCTTCCTTTGTAAAATTTACAAGCGAGTGAGAGAGGAGAGGGAGCACACAGCACAGTGTGCGCCACTGCTGCCTAAAAGATCACAGCCTCTCTCTCCCTTTCTCGTCGCATAGCAAAGCAAAGGAATCCATTTCTCTCGGACCCCATCTCAAAAGCCAATCCCTTCCCTTCCTTTCCCACAAGCTACTTCATAAATAACTTCTCCACTACCTTCACTTTCACTCCAATTCCGAATCTCCATCTTCAAATACATACACCAAATCTCTTCCATTTCTCTCTGGTACTCCGACATTGACATTTGATTTTGATCCCTTGCGAATTACTGCTTCTGGATATGGATCCTCCCCTTGTTAATGAATCTTCCTTCTCCGCTGCGAATCCTTCTGCTTACAGCTTAGCCTCGATTTGGCCTTTTGGGGGAGAGCAGGGTGGGAGCGCATTGGGGCTTCGGATGGCTAATTTGGTTCAGAATCTTGGTGGGTTTCCTGAGAGCTCCACGAATCGCGACGGATCAATGGAAGAATCGACAGTGACGGAGCAGAGTGGCGGTGGGAGGAAGAGGAAGGATGTGAGCTCCGAGGATGAATCTTCGAGAATGGTTTCAACTAGTAGTGCTAATCAATTGGTTAGTTCTCTTGGTTTCTTCCTCATTACCCTTTTGCTCTCAATTTAGCTACGTTGACCCAGTTTTGGACAAAAATGAAATTAGTCAAATTTGTACACTGTTAGTTCGGTCTTTCACTTTTAAAAGGTGAAACTCCCTTTTCTTTCTTTTTTGAAGGGGGAGGGAGCTCCCAAGGAAGAGAAAACAGCTAATAATCTTTATAAAAACCATTATTGTTGTTCCTCTGTGCCAAGATTACCAAGAAACTTGCCGAATGATGTGTGCAGATATTTAAAACTTGGACGGCTGATCATATATCTCGACACTGGCTAACTACATTAAAAGCACGTTGTATTTAATTTTTTTAATAAATTGTCCTGTTATCGACTTATTAATCAAGGTAGTAATCGCCACTTTATTTTGTACGTTCCATTTCATACAGAGTAACTCAAATGGTAAACGGATGAAAGTAGTGGAATCCAGAGATGAAAATGGTGGTATAAAAGCTGAAGTAGAACCTAGCTCAACAGATGGCAAGAAGCTGGCTGAGCAAAGCCAGAAACCTGAACCACCAAAGGATTACATCCATGTCAGAGCAAGAAGGGGCCAAGCTACTGATAGCCATAGTTTAGCAGAAAGAGTAATGTACTTTTCTTAGTTGTTTGGGATTTGAATATATTAATCATTTATCAGACAGTTCTTAGCGTTCTGTCTAACAGCTTTAAGCTTCTGATGGAGATTTGGAACTCTTATCTACCATTATGCCTTCCTTCCAAAATTTTGCCTGACGATACCCATTTGTGCAGGCAAGAAGAGAGAAGATTAGTGAGAGAATGAAAATTTTGCAGGACTTGGTTCCAGGTTGTAACAAGGTAGTCTTTATCTGTTACTTTGTGTGCACGTAGCCATTGGGGGAAATTTTCAAAAACAACCCTGAACTGTTAGAGTAGGTACAATTTAGATTTCTGAGTTCTAACTTGATCAATTTTCAAGCCAAACAAATTACTGCAATGTAATTCCTGCCATTTCAAGTCTTAAACACCTGGAAATTTATTGGAGGAGCTTGTGTGAGAAGAGGACTTCTCTCTCCCCTAAATGCTAAATTTTATTGATCTAAGACGTAAAAGAGAGAGAGTGAAGAGATTGATCAATTTTACTCCTAAACATGAGCCATAGTTGCAACATAGCCACCATCACCACCATCATATCCAATAAGCTTTCCTTCAAATCCATTGCATCCTTCATTCTTTCTATATCTGTAAAGTCCGAGAGAGATACTGTGTAAGAAGAGGAGAAAGCAGCAAATTTGGGAGTTAAAGAGAAGGAAAGAAATGAGAACAACAGCATGAGATGAAGTCACTGAGAAGAATAACTATAGAGAAAGAAAAACTGGAGAGTGGTTTCAGTTGGAGTGGTCTAAGAAAATTAAGAGAAGAGCACTAGAACAAAGATCTCCGTCTATGAGTTCTCATTCATTTTAACTTTTACCCCAGGAAAAAGGCCAATGTTAATGCAAAAGTTGATGGATGTTAGTGGGACATGCTCCATTGTAACACTAACAATTTGTCATGTGTAAGGACAAGAGTGAATCAGATTAGAAATCTGGAGATTAAATTGTCTTTATTCTAGCAGTTCAGGGGCGGATTTTCCTAAGAGCTGGGGGAATATTAATTTTGAGGTTTGGTTGCAGTCGTATTGAAAATCAAACTCAAATTATAATTTTTCTTTATTGGTATTTTCCATTCATATGCATGTATATTTTTCCTACCTGTTAGGTTATTGGAAAAGCACTTGTCCTTGATGAGATAATAAATTATATCCAATCACTGCAACGTCAGGTCGAGGTACTTATTCTAATCCTGGGTTTTTCTTTTTATTTCAAAACTTTTTCTTATTTAATCTGAGCTTCGAATGTTTTGCTTAAATTTGTAGTTCCTCTCCATGAAGCTTGAAGCTGTGAATTCCAGGATGAACATAAACCCTGGCATAGAAGGTTTTACTGTAAAAAATGTAAGTCTGATTCTCATTTCATGCATCAAGAGAAAAACAATACAAAAAGTAGTCGCTTAGCTGTTGCTGATTGACAATCTTATCTAGATGAAAAGTATTTAATATGGCATACCTATATGGCGGTCGGTTATACTAGAACTACAACCCCTCTTAAACCTGTAATCTGAAAATAGCCTAGGAAACAGGTTTAGTTTTGTTATCGTTCTCAGTTTTGATTGCAACTTTTCACCAGATCATCCACAAATTTAAACTTGGTCGATTGTTTATCTGGTAGCCTCTATGTTTATAATTTCTTTTCACCAAAGGTGTCTGCTTGTGTGCATTAAGGTAGCTGGCGCTGGTTCCGGTGGTGTAGTTTCATGATGGCATTGTGGTAGTCTTTCAACAGTTTTTTAGTGGAAAGGTTTCATATCTTAGTTAAAATGGCTTCATTCAAAACCTTAAGGATAACCCCTCCCCACCCCCCACCGAGATGAATTCATGCTTATCGGATACTTGTCACTTTCTAGGACAACTTTCATTTGTAGAAATATGTTTCGATTGACGATCTTACTTAAACAGGACCTGCCAACTATATCCTTGACTTCTAAAAAATATATTTTGATTGTATTATTTCCTAACTCTCTTTTCTGATGTTTCAGATCGTTAATCAATCATATGATGCAGCTGGAATATTATATGGTTCACAAGCAAGAGATTATAACCAAGGTGGACAACCTGAATGGTTACATATGCAGATTGGTGGAAGTTTTGAAAGAACGTCTTAGATCTCCATAGGCATCTTATAATCGAATGTCAAAATTGATTTGGCTTCCTCGTTTAGTTCAGTAGATATATTATATATATGTTTGATCATTTAGTATCAAATACTTGTATTATCACCCTTCGGGGACATTCGATATAATTGGAACGATCAAATACTTTGTATTATCTGCAGAAACTGAACCTACTTCCAATTTGTAACTCACTGACTGATAATAATCTGAACTGCAGTTGTACTTGAGAAAAAAGTACTAAGCTTCTCTTACGGCTCTTAACTTTGTTTGCTCCCTGAATAGACTTGATGAATCGTGTTTGTATTCTCTCTACCTCATTTTTTTTTCTTTCGATGAAAACATTTTTCTTTTAAAAAAAAAAATAAATGAAATAATATCCTAGCATACAAACAAACCCACAGAAAAGGGAGCTCCGTTCACAAGAAAGGACTCCATCTATGTGAGATAATGTCTATAAAATAGTTGCAAAAAGTCTTTGAAATCAAAATCCATAAAGAAACAAACATGAAAGCGAACGAGAGACCAAATCTCCCTAGGATCTCTTTCTAATCTCCTAAACACCCTACTATTCCACTTACCCCACAGAAACTATAAGATTGCAAACCTCTCAAAAGGTAGATTGAGGAGGAACTCGACGAACGAGAGACCAAATCTCCCTAGGATCTCTTTTTAATCTCCTAAACACCCTACTATTCCACTTACCCCATGGAAACTATAAGATTGCAAACCTCTCAAAAGGTAGATTGAGGAGGAACTCTTCGATCATAGCACTAACATCTCTATGACGAGCATACATCATACCAAACATACCAAACATCTGGAGAAAAGAATCCAAAATGTCTGTAATTTGTACAAATTGATAGGCTGGTGGTGGTTTGACACCTTACACTTTCTTCCATTCTTTAGAATATGATGCAAAAAAGAACTATGAGAATGAAATGAATAAAAGAATTGGTTTATTTGTTTATTTTACATAGGGTTCTATTATCTTGACGTTTTAGGGAGCAACAGAAAGAAGTGCAATATCAAGAACAAGTGAATTTGTACAAAGTATTAACACAGGACTGCCTTCTAAGCAGTAAAATGAATTCATTTATATTCAGAACTATGAATGTGATTATTGTGCAAGCACACAACTAGTGGCAGAAAAGTATCAAAATATTCAATAAAATGGACAAACTGAGAATAAAACTAAGCAGCAAACTCAGACTTTATGGTGTTGATAATACCATCTTCAACTAGTAAGGCTTTAGACAGAATTTTAACAGGGATCAGAGGATTTGAAGCGAACAAATTTCCGGCGACGAGCACGCCTCCTGGCAACTGACTGTTGAAACCTGCAAGCACAATAGCTTTCCTATGTCCAACATTATACTGGAAATGAACAAGCGCTCTAGGAACAATGAACATCTGCCCCACAGTCAAAATCTTATGATAATACTTATTATCTACTGTCATAAACCCAACAAGAACCTTCCCTTTAATGACAATAACGATTTCGGAGGCACGAGGATGCAAGTGAGGTGGATTCATTCCTCCCGGAGCAAGGTCGATAAGGTTCATGGATAGGCCAAGTGTATTGAGTCCTGGCAATGCAAAAACATCTCCTGGTGTGAGGCCAAAACCAAAAGGATTATCTGGGTTGCCTTCTTTACTCAATCCATCAAAGAAGAAATCATCTGCAGTAACTTCTGAAGCTGGCTTGCAAGGAAAACCACTAAGGGAAACAGTTGCATTTAAATCAGCAACACAGAAGTCCTGTAACGGATCGGGGTCGGTCGACGAAGAAGGATAAGGAAGAAGCAAGAGTATAATAATGAAGGAAGCAAGCATATTTAGAGGTGAGCTTTCCAAAGAAATCATTGTTTGGAGAAAGAAAAGATAGTTAGGTGAAGGGTTGTCAAGGGAGGTAGTTTTAAACCGTTATTGTAGAGTTGACTTAAATAGTGTTCTAAATAATTGGCTGCGGCCTTCGAATCATTTTTCTCAAGTAAGATCTCTATGGAAAAATTTTATGAAGTGAGGATCCTAATCTGTTGGCGACCCTTCCTAAGCCGATGTTACAAATAATAAAAGGTAAGAACTAAGATTGACCAAGTTTTATTTCTGAAAATTTGTGAGGGCTAGTTGGATCTCGACCATAAAGCCAAGGTTTTCATTTTTTTTTTTTTTTTTTTTTTTTTTTTTTTTTTTTTTTTTT
>QLSR01000225.1:3557520-3580476 GCA_031780015.1 Citrullus colocynthis
AAAAAAAAAAAAAAAAACCATGTGGAAAACAGTATGTTTAGTTGATATCAATTATCATTTATCGTTCTGTTGTAATATATGCCAAAGCAGACTCATGGCTAAGCACTCCCCATCCTGGAGGGAAAATGCCAAAAAACTAATAATATTGGTAATGTTATGAAGATAAATGGTTTAAAAAGTTATTCTATCCTGGTGCTATATATGAGATAAGTGCATCACTATACTAGTGCAATACATAGTATATTGTAAATTAATCACAACAATCACAAGTACGACCATTGAGCCGGAAACTGACAATAGAAAATGAAAGGAGAGAGATGGGGTGGAGTATTCAGTTACCATCTTCACGTTCATTTCCATCACCATCCACTGGAGCTGGTTCTAAGATGTTCATCGAATTTGCAATAAGATCATCCATACGTGAAATATTGAACATCCGCATGTGACTATTCTTGTCCTCCACACGCGGGACATAAATCTTCTTCGAATAACCATCTTCAGACAAAAAGAAAAATGTCAACATTTACAAAGCTCACTCGAATCATACTATGATCAATAACTTCCCGGACTGAAACAGAGCATTATCTCAGTATCGAGTTACCAACATCAAGTTCAAAAAACAACTTATCCATATCATGAGCAACCATTCTTCCGATATGTACTCTGTATTCAGATCCACTACGTCGAACAGTCTCTCTGTTTGAAGTTGAAACCATTCCAAGCAACGATTATATTCTCCGACACTAATTATTAAACTGTTCTGAAGAATCTGATTGAATTAATAACTAATTGTGTTTCTTTTATTTGATATAATTAAAATCTTTCACCGAGCTTTACTGACATTATTGCATCAATGTTGCCAAATGAATCCTTGAAAATTCGGATATATCATCCGCATGAATTAGTAAGTGGCTAAATAAGTTTAAGAACTCACCTTTCGGTGGGTGTTGAAGAGTCTCTGATAATATTCTCGATGTATCGACTTCCCTTAACGCACTGCAACTCACATAAGCACATAATCTCTGACTAGATTTAAACCACGGAGCTTCCAAAACGATACTCTGAATTGCACTGTCTGAAAAAACAAGTACAGATCTCAATGAAAGAGGGCAAATGGAAAATCGCATTCTATCAATCTAGAAACATATTAAAACGATATCCAGTCAGCTACGCTATTACATGGACAAACATTTTCAGCAGAGGCGAAGTTAAACGATGAAGATAAGTAAGTAACTGGTACCTTCCTGGGATCTGAGGGAGGGGTCCATGGCTTTGAGGGCTTTTCGAACGCTGGATCGAAGAACCCGTTTCTGATCAAATATGGCATTCAATTGGTCTTCATTTTCTGGTTTGACACTCTCGTTGCTCGCCATTATTGGGGACCCAGATGAAGGACGCGATAATGGAGGAAGGCGTTGGAAAGCTGAAGGTGGGAGGCGATTGAACAGTGAATTGGCTGCAATGGGTAGCAATGGTTTATAGTTTCGGAGCATTGAGGCTTCGGAAATTGCCCAGTTTCTGGCTTTTGGGCTCCGACCCAAGTGCACTACGGCTGGACTTCGCTTGTTCGTCAATCTAAAAGCAGTGGACGAATTTTGAAATCCATGTACGGTTAAATTTGTGTTATTTCCTTGGAGGAGCCGAGATTTAATCATCAAAACCAAAATGCTCCAATCTCGATTGAGTTGAATGATGTTCTTGTAATAACATAGTTTTGATGGGTTGAGGTGCGTAGGATTGTCTTTTTAAAAAATAAAAATTTTTAAAAAAATCTCACAACAACAACTTGATTCCAATTCCAGGATTTTTCTTTTTCTTTTTTTGGTAAGAGATGAACTTTCATTTCAATCAATTCCAGGATTTGGAATAGCTGATATGGTGTAAGATTTAGATTGTGTTGAATAAATGTTAAAGGAATAGTGTGCCGTTAAAATGAGGATTTCTTTTTAAGTGAGCATAACTGAACTAAAACTAACACTTACTTCAAAAATAGTTGAGGCAACACACGTACCAAAAAAATTCAACTAACCATTAGAAAAGAAGCGAAGTTCTCGAAATCACAAACAAATTTCGGATAGATTGTGACGTTAGACGACCTCGGGCATCAAACAACCGACCCAGAAAATCTCCTCAGTAAAACTAGTTAACTTTGAAATATCACCCCACCTCGGATGACATTCACAAGATCAATACAATCATTCGCCAAACTCCACGAACCTTGACTTGGCTGGCTTTTCTACCTCAACACGAAGGGGCAAACATACACCCCACCAAGTTCCTCATAACATAATTTTTGTGACAAAGAAAGCCCTCATATGAAATTGCTTGTCGATGTTGCTTCGTTTTATAAATAGCGGCATAATCATTGTCGGTAAAAAAAAATAATAATAAAAAAAAATTCTTATTCAAACTTCAATGACAAGGATGGATATACCTGAAGCACTTGACCAAAAAATGTGGTACGATTCAACTAAACCACTATCTAATTTGATAGTTGCTTCAGCTGTAGATATAGACTAGGCTTACACTTTCAATGAGTCTAACAAGGCTCAGGTGCGGAGCTTTCCACTGTGGATTGAGACGTTACTCGCTTCAATCTTTGGCTTTGAATTTTCTATTGTCTCAACTATCTTTTTAATGATCAATCCATGCTACCTATTTAAGTGTTTTAGATACAAGGGGGAGACAAGAACTACGTTGTTATACCTTCATTTCTCTCAACTATCTTTTTAGTGATCATCCATGCTACCTATTTTAGTGTTTTAGATACGAGAGGGAGACAAGAAATACATTGTTATACCTTAATTTAACTCAATGCTTGCACTTGGATCTTTCTCCCCTTTTTGTGATTGTGAAGAATCAATCAAATTTTAAAAGATTGTGCAACCCTTAGCCACATGGAAACTGTTAGCTTTAATGGATTGCAATAATTCCAAATATACCAAACGATAATGGTAGCTACACCTCGAAAATGCACTCCAACATACCATCACAGCAATTAGTGACACTCCATTCGACTTTCCTTTTTCCTTATGTCAAAATAAGAATTTAAAGTTTATAAAACGAAGTCAATGACTCCAATTTAACATCAAGCCTCTGCAATTTCATTTGATAGCAAAATCTAACCTTGTAAACAAAATTTATATTATACCTTCTCATATATGTAGTCATTTAAGGTGCGTTGATGGCAACATCTAGCCAAAGAAACTCACGTCAAAATTTAATTTTAAACGGGCCAAATGAGACTTGTTGACACAAATGTTTCACCAAAATTCACTAAACATATTAATAATTCAACAATAACTTGATTGGTTAAAATATTAATAAAAACAAATATTTTATTTTGGAAAAACAAAACATATATTTGAATTACTGACGGCCACGAAATTGAAAGTTTATGATTATATTATACACATTTTAAAATTTATTTTAAGTTGAAGTACCAAGTAGACATGAAAATATTGGTTCAACCCTTGTTGGTAAACATTAACCAGATAATCAATTTGACATTTTTATTGTCTATCTAGTTTTCACAATGTTCCTTTTATATATACTAGTCAAAAAATGCACGTGTCAAAAACTGTTATAATTTAAATTTTTATAGTGAATTTTGAATATTGAATGAATACATATTTCATTTAATTTGAATCAAGAGTATTTAACATAAGTAATGAATAAAAATAGTTGCTAAAGGTTAATTTACCATGAAAATAAAATAAAATAGACATAGTTGAAAATTTTGAAATATGAATTTTTATGTTGGATAAATATACGCTTCATTAAGTTAAATTATTAATATATTTGACCTTAAATTTTAAAATAGTGAAACAGATAAAAAAAATTTTAAAAAAAAATTAATGAATAAACTAAAATAGATATGATATAATTGACATACAAGTTATAAAACTAAAATGTTGAATTAAAGAATTTTTAAATAAAAAATAGCTTTAATAGACATTAATTTTTTAACTTATTTGAGTTTGTATTGGTTAGATATGTGCTTTGTTTACTTTAATGCTAATGGTACAAGATGATACAAATTTACTTGTTTTTAAAAAAACTATTTATTATCATTTTATTTTATGCAACGCTAGTCCTATTTTCTTAAAATGGGATTATTTGTTATTCATAAATAATTGTAAATAATCATATATTCTTAAAATAACAAAAGAATGGTTTGGTTATATAATCTTGTTTCAATTGAAAATATATATATATTTTTGAGCATTCGTGAAAACGTATATCTACTAAACCCTACTTTTGAAAAAAGCTCCAAATAGTTTTGAAATTTTATTCATCTGCATTTCCAAATAAGTTATCCATTTATCTCCTCAAAAACAAAATTAGTAAAATCTTCAAAAAGAAATTAAAGATAAGACACACAAAATACAAAATAAAATAAAATAACACAAAATATGTATATCAAAATAAACAATATATCGAGTTTGTAAAATAGATAAGAAGCAATACTTAAAAAAAAAAAAAAGAAAAGAAAAAATACAAAAAAAAAAAATGATGATACCTTATTTCATAATAAATACATTTCAAATCGGAAAAAATTTAGTGATTAACAAACGTAATAACTACTTATTCTTAATCAAATAATTGTCTCACTCATTTTGAACAAAATCTCAACTAATTGCTTGTTCTTATTTATTTATTTTTTTTTTTCCAAATAACTTCCTCACTGTTTTTCAACAAAATTGTATTCATCTAACTTGGGCTACATAACATTCCAATTCCAACATTGAAAAAGAAAATTGAATAAAAATAGATGTATATCAAAATAAAATGAATTTCTTAAATAAATAAACTTGTGTAGTTATAAAATCTTAATAAACAAACTCAACTAAATCTGTCTAATTTGGATTCAATACTTAAAAATAAAACTTAACTAAGAATATCCTCTCGAATTCGAACTTGATCGTGGTGCCTTTATAGAGTATTCCCTACTATTCTCCTCACAAAAATGGAGCATCTAACTTTCCATACTTTTCAATTGAAAACTTGTTACCATATGGTCATGGTTGGGCCACCGTAAATATATGCTTTTGGGCGACTGGTCAAATAGAAAGCATATTGATTTTGTACTTTATTAATTGGTGCTATATTCGAAATTCAAGTGTTGAGTAACGTCAATAAAAGTCTTCTAAGACTTAGTATGACATTATGAACTTAACACATCAAATACATATCGATTTAAACTACAAAGAAAAATATCAAATTCTTCATCTGTGAAATTTATGTAATGCACTCATATCTATTTTTAACTATTGTTCGTTTGTTGGAGGTTATTTAATAGAAATGTAAGGACAAAATAGGGATATACAAACATTCTTCCCATAACTCTTTTTGTATGTAGTATAGATTAAAAAATAATTGAATATGAATCTTAACAAATCAATGCAAATATCTTGTTGGCGTAATGCCTTGGGAAACCCACTCCAAAACATGTATCTAATCGTGTGAGAATTGCTAAACTAAAAACACAACAATAACAATCAAATCTTTAGTCCAACACTATCCAAAACATTAACAATATCATAAATTTTCGCCTCTCAACACCATAACGTGAGTCAAAATTTCATCCAATTAACCAAATAAAAGTTCTACTACCATTACATTCTTTCCAAAAGTAACTCGAACAAAAATAAAATAGAGAAAAAAAAAATAAAGAATTGTCGTTTGAAATTCAACCTAGGAATATTTTAACGAAGAGATATAATAAGAATAAAATAGGAATTATAAAATTTTATAAAGACAAAAAGGAAAGAGAAAATTTCTCCACAAGATGGATAGATATAGATAAAGAACGTGCACTACTTGGGCTAAGTTATTTGTGAAATGGGTTAAAATTCGGCCCAAGGCTTTGTTAAGTGAAATAAGAAGATGGACGATTCGTATTGAAATTTTGGGTAATGAGTATGTTCCTAAAGCCCATAATTCAGTGGCCCACAAATCAAAATAAAAGAAAAGAGCAAATTGCAAAATTCATATTTGAAGTAGGATGACAATTGCAATTACATCTTCAAACTCTTAGTTATAAAAATTGAGGTTCTATAAATGTTAAAATTGAACTCTCGAGCTTACAATAATTGTAGAAACTGAACTCTCGAACTTATACAAATATTGCAATTTTTAAAATTGACAGTTTAAGGGCATAATTGCAATTATTACCATGCTTCAATGATAGTTTTTGTAATTTTGCCCCGTAAAAAGATAAAGAAAAAGAAAAAGAAAGAAAGAAATTGTTTTTACAAAACTAGATCAATCCAAATTTTGTTGATATTAAGACATGTTTGTTTCACAAGTTTTGTCTTTCTTCTTTCGGGGTGTGCGTTTTCCTATGCCTCCTCCCTATGTGTTTGGGCCCGCTTGTGAACTTTATAGCTTACCTCGGGCAACTTTTGACGATATTTTTATAAATAACAATTCAATCTCAATCTTGATTCTCATTTTGGTGGGTGCACTTTCTTGTCTCCCTGCCCTCGATGCCTTTTGTATCTCTGCTTACTTAGATGAGCAACGACATTGGGATAGGATTGGGTTCCCCACATGAGAGCTTCAATGAAGTAATGGTCAAAATAAGACACACTATGTCTTTCTTCTTTACAGTTCCAAGAGTTAGAGTTGCTCTTATATCTAATAGAAGAGTTAGCTTACGAAGAGCGTTTAGTTACAGGTAAAAGAGTATATGGCCAAGAGAAACCATAAACCAGAATAGAAGAACTTGCCCACCTATGAGTAAGTATTTCGTAGTAGCCTCATTAAACCGTACATCTTTCTTGGTATATTTAGATAATAGGTAGGAGCATAAACTGAAACATTTTGAAGCTACAAAAAAAAAAAAAAAAAAAATCTCATCAAAATGGATTGTCAACTTTTGTTAAGCAATGTGTAAAAAAGTTCCTTAAATCTTAATGATATCTTCATGACGAGGACTAGATCGTTACAAATTGTAAACCATAATGACCAAATTGTTATTTATTAAAAGTTCAAAAACTAAGGTTCCGTCTTGTAACCATTTCGTTTTTTATTTTTTTGTTTTTGAAAATTAAGTCTATAGACATTACTCCCCCATTCAAATTTATTCATTTGTTATATATTTTTTACCAGTGGTTTAAAAAACAAGCCAAAATTTGAAAACTAAAAAAAACTTATAAAAACTTGCTTTTGTTTTTTAAATTTGGAAAATAATTCAACTATTGCACTTAAGAGAGATGCAAATCAATGTTAGATGTGGAGAGAAAATAAGCTTAATTTTAAAAACAAAAAACAAAATAATTATCAAACGGGCCTAAATTGTTACAAATTTGAAAGTATATGAACTGAATTTAACCAAGTGCATGATTGAGAGTTATTTTGAAGTGTTTAAAACCATTTTTGTCATTATACTAAACGAAAAGAAAACTTTTATCATAGTGAGACCCACTCTAAAATATGCATCTAATCATATAAAATCAATTTAATGTTTAATTTTACACTTTTAAAGTTAATTCTCATACCAACATGCAACAAAATTGGAATTGAATAACTAAAATTATGTTTTTGAGTGATTTTATCAATTTCAAAATCACTCATAAACATGCTTTAAAGTTCATAAACCAAAACAGTTACTATGATAACCAAAATTGGTTTTTAACCTATAAAGTATCTGAATATTCATTATTTTATAAAGTTAATATTACAGTATGTATCTGAATATTCATTATATTATAAAGTATTAATAATTCAATACTGTAGCGTGACGCTTAAATCAATTAAAAAAAAGCACCGCCATATGATGCAAATATAATTATTTATGACTAGACAGCAACGCTAAAGATTATAATTGGGTTGGTTTCGGGAGAAAAAAATATATTTATTTAATTATTATTAATAAAAAGTCTATTTCTTCAAAAAATTTAAAACTTCACAGAGAGATTTCAAGATCAAACTCCGAGACGGTGGGCCCGGACGCACGAATTCATCCAGTCAGATGCCACGTGGCAGAGATCCTCTACGGAATTCGTGTATTACCTAATGGTGGAGGCGTTGACCAAAGGTCAAATTAAAGATCAGACGGCTGAGATTCTGCCTTCTACCCCGAGACTGATCGAAACCGAAGGGGCCCTTCCCAGGTACCCAATCCCCATCCTCTCTCCTCAGTAGAGCTCACCACAGCGGGCGCCAAAAAATAGAAAAAAGAAAAAAAGAAAAAAGAAAAAAGAAAACGAAGAAGAAGAAGAAGAAGAAGAAGAAACAAACACAGAGAGACGGGGATTAACAGGCAAAGTCTTTGAAGAGTTCGAGCTGCGTTTTGGGAGTGGTTTTCGAGTCAAGCATGGAGCTTCAGAATACAGTGAAAGAAGCCCTAAACGCACTGTACCATCACCCTGACGATGCCTTCCGTATGCAAGCCGATCGATGGCTTCAAGACTTCCAGCGCACTCTCGATGCCTGGCAGGTATTGGTTTCAATCACTTCCTTGCGTTTTAGGTAACAGATTTCACTTGCTCGATTGGAAAAGAAGACTTTATGATTTGCGACTTTGATGATTGGTTTTGTGTTATTTTTTGTTTATATATTGCTTAATTCCAATCAACAAGTAGAGTTTGGCGAGTTCTAGTTACGATACAATGCTTTATATGTGTCAGGGAGTGAATCCTGTTTATCGGATTTTTTTTTTTCTTTTATCAATTTCTGCTAATAATCATTCACTTTGGAAGTTCTCTTCTTTTCTTTTTTCTGTTGAACTCCACATGCCTGCGGGAGAACCTTGGAAAAAGTAACTCCATTAGACTTGAGAATGGGACCTTTTCCCCCTCCTTCCTTGTCACTTCGTTTGTGAAAGTTCTTTTTTTGGAGAAAGAAATAGAGAATTTCACGTCTAGATTTTGACGGATTTTTGAATGGAGAATTATGAATCATTAAAACGAACAGATTTCACGCTTGAAAATGGTAAAAAACTTGTCGAGTGAATACAGTTGCATGCCATTTTAAAACGAACAGATGCCATTGGGGATGTTATAGTTTCAATTTTTTCTGGAACTCGTGCAACAAGTACATGTATTGGAATTACATTTTTTTAAGCATCCAATTCACAATATTGTCTCTGCCTAATTATTGAGGATAGAGGTAGAAAAGACTTCACTTGCTGTTCACATTCCGTAAGTTTCAGAACTGTTGCGTGGACCAACTTCCAGGAATAACTTAGATTGGACTTGGACATGGTCATATTTGGATATGGTTATGGCTTAAAGTGTAGATCGATGAACATTTAGTAAAGGGTGTATCTTAATGGTGGGATTTGCGTTTGCTCAAAAAGCCTATCATATGTGCAAACGCAAATATGATGGGATTACTTTTCTTGCTATGACTTGGTGCAAATGTACAAAATTCCACAGCTCTTATTCTCTTTCCTCCCTTTTGACCAATTGGAGAAATCTTTTGTAACTTCAGGTTTGGGCTTACTGCCCTACTTTTGTAAATTTCTTTCTTATCAAAAATAAAAAATAAAAAATGATGGGATTTGCACTTGCTAATAAAGATGTTGAAGGAGATGTGCTCGTAAGCTGTAACAGTTTAAAGCAAAACATACATATGCTTTAATTATTTTAATTGAATCATATATGACAGACATGGATATTTGTTTTTGGATCCTCCTATACTTCAAATTTTTGTTAGCTTCCTTTCCCCTCAAATTTGGCCTGGTTAGACTCAATATAACATTCATCTGAAGAGGCTGTGGTCCTCATACTGAAGTTCTGTCATGAATATATCCATAACTTTATTACTCTTCATTCCATACGAGCACTCACTGCCATTGCAGCAGCCATATGGATATTATTCACATCTTTATTTAGGAAGTTAATGGTCTTTATTCTTTAGGTTGCCGATAATTTGCTTCACGAACCCACCAGCAATTTGGAAACTTTGATCTTTTGCTCTCAAACACTTAGAAGCAAGGTATCCTTCTTTGATTTGTCATTGTTAATTACTGAATATTGGTTATTTGAAGTTACATATATGAGTTATTTAGTAATGTGATAACGGTTTTTTAAATGTTTCATGGTTGGATTGTTTTCTTCGGTCCACTATTTATCTAATCCAGGTACAAAGAGATTTTGAAGAACTGCCTTCGGAAGCATTTAGACCCTTGCGCGACTCATTAAATGTAAGAATGTCATATTAAGTAGCTAAGCTCTCAATCAGATTAATAATTCTGCAAAATATATGGTGCTATACAATGTCATAATATTTTCCAACCGGGTGACGCCTGGGTTCTGTTTCGAGGTGTGGCTTTGCTTTCTTTTAGATATGGATTTTTTTAACTCTTGGTGAACATCTGATCATAGATTTATTGGAATATACAGATTTGCAATGACACCAAATGATTTTTTGATTTTCTACTACGTGTTCTTATCATTTTTAGCCATGGACTATTTTTGTCATTATAAACCTATTCTTTAGAGTACTACTTGCTGCTTAATCTGCAATTGATGGTACTTGCATAATGCATGTGTTATATATGTCATCAGTAGATACAATGTTAAGAACTCCCTAAATATTGAGTGACCATTTCTCAAACTTAGATTAGAGTGCTCATTAGTGGTAAAGGATCGAGGCTGTTCGCTAATGATTTGGGTGGCTGTTTCTCTTATAAATTCTCATTTTATTATCTTGAAAGAGCGTATTTTGGCCTATATTTATGTTATTTGGGGGGCCAATGGGATTAAAATAGTTGAAATGATGC
Source organism: Citrullus colocynthis (assembly GCA_031780015.1). Taxonomy (NCBI): domain Eukaryota; kingdom Viridiplantae; phylum Streptophyta; class Magnoliopsida; order Cucurbitales; family Cucurbitaceae; genus Citrullus; species Citrullus colocynthis. The sequence continues at coordinate 3,568,256 of QLSR01000225.1, forward strand.
ACAAGAAACTGAGAAAGTCGGTATCAGATATGTATACATATAGAGAAAAACTCACTTATCATTACAAGCTCAGTTTCAGACAGGTGTATGTTGCAACTTGCAATCAAGCCAATTTTGATATTGATGACCATCTTTTTACACCAATCTGGGTTGTTTGTGTATTTATCATTATTATTTTCTACCGGTTAACAAATATATTTAGGTTCCACTGATTGGATGCAAGGACTTTGTTCCGGTTAAACGGAGTTAGGTCTTGATAATCTTATTTTATTGCTTTTCAGTTATACGTTGTGATGGGGGCTACTTTTTGTTGTTGCTTCGTAAACCATCAGATTCTTATGGTCCTTCATGGGCAACCAAAACTTTTTGCCAATGGTTCTTCAGTAACTTTTAAATTATGAAATCACTATTGTAAAAACCTCTAGCTTTATAACATTTAAATCACCTTGTGTGGTGACCCAGAATAAATGGGACATTTTGGGAAATCCGTGACATCATTATTCGGGTGGTGACTTATTATTTTTGTGTTATATTGATCTTATGTGCAGAATTTATTAAGAAAATTTCACAAGGGCCCACCTAAAGTTCGAACTCAGGTATTTTCTTTCTGAAAGCTCACAAGATTATTGAATGATTTTTCCCTCTTATTGGATGGAAAGATTCAGGTAAAATTTTGGTTTCATAGATTAGCATAGCAGTGGCTGCATTAGCAGTACATGTTCCTGCTGATGATTGGGGAGAAGGTGGTATTGTAAATTGGCTCAGGAATGAGATGAACTCACATCCGGAGTATGTACCCGGATTTTTGGAGCTACTGACAGTTTTGCCTGAGGTATGACATGAACTTGTGATATCTTTTCTTTATATTTGGAAGTACTACTAAATTTTATCCTCAAAACGACCAATGTTGGAAATATATATTTTCTTCATTAAAGTTGAATGCTACATTAATTATATTTCACCATGCTTGAAGAAAATGCATTTTCAAATTCCCTGGCTTGAAATTTCTAACAGACTCGTATTGAAATGTCCACTAAAGTATACAACTCGTGATGGATTATCGCATAATTATCCAGTAGGGGTAACCAATCACATGAATTGTTGAGCTAACTGAATGAAATGCCTGAACCTTTATTGTATCAAATGTTCTATTAGATGTCACAGAATCACGTATAAGTGGCATAGAAGGCTATCAATTTTCTAGTGAGTATGTAAAATTAGAATCTTAAACTATTATTGATAATCAATCATTGATTTTAGGTTATTTGATTGCTATGACAAATATGGTTTCACATGCTAGCTAGAATATTAATGAAAAATTTCAGCTAATAGGGCGTCAGCTGGAATATTTAAAACCTTTCGCTGAAGAAATGTTGATGTGTTGAGGGCTTTTAGGTACTTTTATGTGTGTGTATCATAATTCCCAAAATGGTCAATTGGTTTTTGTTTCATGGCATGTTTCCATGTTTCTTCGACACCCATCAATCAGGAAGTATACAATTACAAGATCGCAGCTCGCCCGGATAGACGCCGTCAATTTGAAAAGGAACTCACATCCCAAATGGAAGTTACCCTTAATATCTTGACAGCTTGTTTGAATATTAATGAGCTGAAGGAGCAGGTGGGACTTTTTCAATCATAAGAATTGTGTCCTGTATCTGAAGTTTGGTCATGATGTCTTCCTACTCAAATAGAAGTTCCTCGATTTTTTATTCGCTTGGGTTTTATCGATGTTTCAGGTGCTCGAGGCATTTGCTTCTTGGCTTCGATTAAAGCATGGGTATGCCTGTTCTTCACGTCACTTTCTACACAATATATTAGATATCACAAAAGATAGTTAGGAATGAAGTTCACTTTTTTAAATGTGCATATGGTGCTGATGTACACAGTGGGTATGTGAATTTGAAGTAGACGTGGGTATATTTTAGATCAGTTTTTTGTATCATAAAGAAGAGCGAAAAGCAAATATAAAAGCTTGCCGCTTTGGTTCTGGGATTGTACATGGAATTGGGTTAGGGATCTCATTTCTTGCTCAAATATTGATTACAGAGTTTATGAAGTTCATAAAAAGAAAATAATTTGCTTATCAACAAAACAATGTAGAATAACCTAGTTTTATCTTGAGTTGAATGACCTAGTTATAACTGGGAGGAAGTAACCAAACAGATTGAATGTAGTGGTCTGTGTTTGGGAACAAAGCTAAAAGCAGCAAAGCCCATTTCTCAAGTGGATATGTTGATTCCCGTTGGAAGGAAATCCTTTGTGGCATAAGTACAGTGGTCTCATTGTAAACCACCCAATGGTTGGTTCTCTAAAATATATAAACGTAGCCTAAAAGCCGGTGGAAACAAATTGTGAGGCCTAGTGATTTTGCAAAAGAAATACCACTTTCAGGGTGGGTTTTTTTTTTATTTTTTTATTTTTTTTTATATATATCCGTGAGTGTCTGGGCCAGCTTACGCGCACCTCGACTAATCTCACGGGACAACCCGCTTAACCCTACAGCATTTGGGTGTCAAGGAACTCATAGGAAATTAGTTCTTAAGTAGGTGGCCACCATGGATTGAACCCTTGACCTCTTAGTCATTTATTGAGACTATGTCTCCTTTTTACCACTGTTAGGGTGGGTTCAAGCAATAGAGTTAGTTTCTGAAATGATGTTTGGATGCTAGACACTCCATTATCCCTGAAATACTCAAATCTAGAGGCTTTGGTTGAAGCTGCTGGGATATTAACAACCTTTGGTTCCCTGGCTCACTCCAAGGAACTTTCTGATCGGAATTGGAGGATTGCTCGAGCGCTATGAATTTATTCAAATGTCATGACCAATAGAGTAGAAGATTTTGTCTCCATGATAGCTCAGATATATACTTTTTCCTGCAAATATGTTCTTCGTCTACTCTTTAGTGTGTGGCTCATAGCCTACAGCAGGATCTTTTTAGAGCTGTTTGGAGATGCTGCTATCTGAAGAAAATCAAAATTTTTTGTTCTCTTGTTTTTTAATTATTATTATTTTTTTATGGGCCATCCTTAAAGGGGCTTAACACTAATGACAAAGTTCAAGAGAGACACCTTAATTGGCATCTACAACCAAACCTTTCTATTGTGTGCAATTCTTGTGGCAAGACTGTGGTCCATTTATTTTTGCATTGCTCTCTTTCAATTTCTTGGATGGGAATTATTTGAATTATTCAAGATCGACATAGGGTTCACTAACCATGCAATCTCTCTTTATTGCCCTATTCTTGATAAGAAATCTTTCTTTATTGCACTAATCTTGATAAGAAATCCTCAATTTTCTAGACTAATGTAGTTATTCCAAGTATAAAATTAAGGCACCAATTACTATCTCAAAGGTTGATGGTTCGATCTTACCTCAATAATTTTTTAACTAAAAATTCTCTGGACTATTGAAAGCAAGGGCAGGGGGGATGATAGGAAGTTTTTAGTTTCCGTGGTTGTCTTTTCGTAAAGAGTTTTATAATGTTCCCTATGTTTATTATGGCTACAAAAAAAAGTCCTACAAAAAGGGGAAAAAAAATTATGGCTGTAAAAGAGATATCTTGTACTCTTCTTAGCTTCATGAGTTAGAGATGGTAATCCCAGTTCCTCATCCTTTTTATTATAGTTTTCTCTATTATGAACTTTTTTCTTCTTTTCCTTTTCTGTACGATGGAGGATGCCAGGATGTGTTCAAGGTATGTTGATTTATTCTGTTGTTCTATATGAATTGGATTGTATCATGTAAACTTGGGAGAAGCCCCTGCGCTTCTGATTATGTTATTGGGTTTCTAGCACATGGTGGTTCCCCGTTTCTCTTAACTTTGGACTGATAGGAATATAAGACATTTTGAAGACTGTCAAATGGTTGATTTTCCTAAGTTCTATTTGGTTTATTGATTCAAATTGGAGCTTATTAATGTTTTTTGTAACTATTTTACTCTTATGATGAATGTCCTTCGTAACACTTCCTTAACTTCTTTGGGCTTGGTTTTGGGGATGCCTTGTCCCTTTCCCCATCCCTTTGTATTGACCTTTATTTTCGACTAGAACTTATCTGTTTCCAATCAAAGATAAAAAATAGAAGTTTCTGTTTGCTATTATTGTCATTCAGATTTCAGAATCTGCTTCTTTGGTTATAATCAGGAAAGGAAGTCAAGCATTACAATTCAATGGCTTAGTTGAACTGCTTATGGTTTCAGGATCCCAGGATCTGTGCTTGCATCACATCCTTTAGTACTCACAGCTCTAGCAAGTTTGAATTCCGAGCTTCTCTCAGAGGCATCTGTAAACGGTATTGCTTTTGAAAGTGCCCCAAGTTTCTAGTTGATTGGTGTTGTAAACTTAATCAATATTGCGACATCTGAAATCTGTTTTTCTATTTCCTGAACTAATTCTGTTGTAAAAATTAAGTAGTCATATATAATGTTTGTGGTTTCATCCCCCTTCCCCCACATTTTTGGATTGAGACATGTGATCTCATAAAAGAGAAATAATTAACAAGCCTGGTGTAGTAGGAATCGTATCATTCCTTAATTTAGTTTCTGTATGTGTGTTTGGTTTTGTATCCTAAAACTCCTACCTTCTTCTGAACTCATTTAAATTAATTCATGTATCATACCTTTACATTGTTTCCGAAAAAAAAAAAAGAAAAATCATGTATCATACCTTAAGTATAACAGTTGAGATGTACGGGGAGTTTTAAGTAGTGTTGTTATGATAATTCATGTTTATATAATTAATTTAGACCATTTGCGTGTGTTCATGTTTATTCGTTTGGAATCCCATTCCCCGGGGTTACTTGTAAGCTTTTTTCATGTATTCTCAATAATTTCTCTTTGGTTATTAAAAAATTTTTCTTTGGCTTCCTTTGTGCAGTTATTTCTGAATTGATACACTATTCAGCAGCTGGAAACTCAAGTGGTCTCCCAGTGCACATGCCTTTAATTCAAGTAATTGTCCCTCAAGTTATGAATTTGAAGGCACAACTTAGAGATTCTTCAAAGGTATTAGTATCACTGATTCTCCATCTTTCTTTTCTCTATTTTTGATGTGAGAGACTGCCCAGTTTCTGGTTTGAAGGCTCAGCCATTCAGGGATATTGGACAGCTAGAGTGTTGAGATCAATTATTTTTGTTCATTAGCTTTGTACTCATCTCTTCCTCATTGTTGGATCCTGTGCACTTTTTTGCAGTATCATGATATCTGCATTTTCTGTTTATATCCAACAAATGCTTTTCTCATTTCCTTCTCAATTTCTTTATTTTGAAATGTAATGTGGTAATTCTTTCCCTCATTTTTTTCCGTGGTGGAAATTTTTTTATTTTATGGTTATGGTTTTGTTGGCTTTTTAACCTTTCAAGTAGACAGTGTCAATACCTGGAACTCTTTTCTAGAATTGAATCCTTCAGTGACCTCACAAGGTTTTTTTTGGGGGAGGCGGGGGATGTGATTAACTATTAGTGGGTTTTGAATCTAATTTGCCTTTTCTTAATATATTTTTGTGCAGTACCCCTTTCCAGGTATTTTTATGATCTATTAATACCATTGCCCCTTTTTTCATCACAAAATAAGTCTGTTTCTAGTTCTAAAATGTTAGCCCTTGCCCTCTTCCTTCATTTTCATTGATTTCCAGACCATGATATAGCTACTGGTTGCTGAAGTTTATTATTCATTTCTACTGTTAATCGACTTTTTTTTTTTTTTTTTTTTTTTTTTTCCTCTTTTTTTTTTTTTTTTTTGTTTTTTTTTTTTTTTTTTTTTTTTGTGTTTTTTTTTTTGTTTTTTTTTTTTTTTTTTTTTTTTGTGTTTTTTTTTTTGTTTTTTTTTTTTTTTTTTTTTTTTGTGTTTTTTTTTTTGTTTTTTTTTTTTTTTTTTTTTTTTGTGTTTTTTTTTTTGTTTTTTTTTTTTTTTTTTTTTTTTGTGTTTTTTTTTTTGTTTTTTTTTTTTTTTTTTTTTTTTGTGTTTTTTTTTTTGTTTTTTTTTTTTTTTTTTTTTTTTGTGTTTTTTTTTTTGTTTTTTTTTTTTTTTTTTTTTTTTGTGTTTTTTTTTTTGTTTTTTTTTTTTTTTTTTTTTTTTGTGTTTTTTTTTTTGTTTTTTTTTTTTTTTTTTTTTTTTGTGTTTTTTTTTTTGTTTTTTTTTTTTTTTTTTTTTTTTTTTAATTTCTGAATTCAGGATGAGGAAGATGTGAAGGCCATTGCTCGGTTATTTGCTGACATGGGTGATTCATATGTTGAATTGATTGCTACTGGTAGTAAATTTTGTTACCCAGTTGAGGCTCATTGTTGTTCTTCATGACATTGTTTTCTCAATTTGTTTTTCTTTTCGTTATATTTTGGTCTAATTTCTAGGTTCTGATGAATCGATGTTAATAGTCCATGCCCTACTAGAAGTTACTTCACACCCAGAATATGATATTGCCTCCATGACATTTAATTTTTGGCATAGTCTTCAGTTGAACTTGACAAAAAGGTTATTTATTCTGGGCTCTGTTATATCAACTATGGTTTCTTTAAGATAACAAACATATCGACCATATTCTGTTGAAAATTAATTTTACTTACAGTAATTCTAATATCCCAGGGATGCATATGTTTCTTTTGGCAATGATGCTTCCATTGAAGCTGAAAGGAAAAGGAGGTTACAAATATTTTGTCCAGTTTACGAGTCCCTTGTATCCTTGGTAAGTTTTCCACTTTTTAGATTATTAAGCCAAATTCAGAACTTTTAAGTGAAAAATATGGCTAGTCTTTGTACTTCTCTCCATGCAATATCATTCCCTTCATTGTAGTGTACCGTAAGACCCCATTTGCTCGTAAACGATTTTTATAACTCAAATATTTTGCCACGAAAAATTGCTCCCTGTATCTATTCTTTCCCAATAATATTTATTGTTAGCTAGAAAACTAGTATTTACAGCTGTATGCCTGTTGGATTTATTACTGAATTTCATATATCTGGATACATAAAGTTTGGTCTTGATTCTCCAGCAAAATTGTGTTCACAGGTTAGTTTCAGAGTTCAATATCCTAATGACTATCAAGACCTTTCTTATGAGGACCTCAAGGAATTCAAGCAGACTAGATATGGTAGTGACGTGCTTAGTTTGTTGAATATGATCAATCAAATATTACTAGTTGCTTTGTGATACGGTTTCTGTTAGTATGGTGCCAGTTCTTTTAGCAGATATTATTGCATTGTAGTTGTTCCAGCCTACCAGGAAATCTTTCTTTATTATATCTAATGGAATTTGTAGAATCCTTATTTAATATAGAATGCTAGATAACTCAGTTTTCCCCATGCTCATTTAGTCATCTTCTATGTATAATTCGGCCAAGTGGTTACTGAACAAACATATATTTGAATTATATCCAGCTGTTGCAGATGTCTTAATTGATGCAGCATTGGTTTTAGGAGGTGATATGACTCTGAAAATTCTTTACGTGAGGCTCGTGGAGGTGTGTATTTCTTGCAATCTCCTTAGTTATTCTGCATCTTAATAAATTACTCACACAGCATGTAAAAGACTTGTTTGGATTATTTTCCCCCGATAGTAATCCTTTTTCCTTTTGAGTCACTTATTTATTTATATATGACTCATATTTTTATCCGTTTTAGTTATATTAGTATGTATTCTAACTGAAAATGAGTGGAAAGCAGAAAAGAATTGGCAAACCCAGATTAGTGGTCAATAAGAACCCATTTAAATTAAAAAAAATTATGAGGAAATAAGTTCAATTAATGGTGACCACCCACCTAGGATTTAATTATCATATGAGTTTCATTAGCAACCAAATGTAGTACGGTCATCTGTGAAGGCATGAGCAGACACACACATGTAAATAAAAGGAAAAGAAAAAAAAGAAAAGGAATTTGCAAATAGTTGTATACAAGTTGCCCTACAAAATAAATATAACTATGCATCAATTAATTTTGTTTCTACTGCCTTCCAAAGTGGATCAAGTTTTGCACAAGACTTTGATTTGGTTATCCATTTTCAAATGTCATCATAGGCTGTTACAAGCTGTGGAAATAGTGAACAGAGTGAATGGCGTCCAGCAGAAGCTGCTTTGTTTTGCATCCGAGCTATATCAGATTATGTCTCAGTTGGTGAGGCCGAAATAATGCCGCAGGTAAAATATCTTCCAAGTTTGTCCTGCCTCCAATGATTGACAATTTTATTATCATACGTAGTTTACCCTGTTCTATTACATAGTTCTTTATAAAGTTTGTTCTAAAAAGGAAATTTCTCAAACCTCTGTAGTTTGTTCTCCAATTAGTCAAGCAAGGCCACACGATTCTTTTATTTCCTCCTTTTTCATTTAAGGAGAAGCTGAGTTTCATGAATGAAATGAAAAGGACCGCGTCATTTTTGCCTATATAATGGCAGCCCGTATCAGAAATAGTACTCACATGTATGGAGAATGTGATCTCATGTTCTTGCTAGGGAGTTGTTCATCGTTGAATTCCTGTTTTTCTTATGTTCTGCATCTGCCTATTCTCTTGTAATTTATTCTTTTTTCTGTTTTATGTCTAATTCCCAAATGGCACTTGGCTTTTCCATTCTTCTCTCAGGTCATGGGTTTACTTCCAAAACTTCCTCAGCAAGCCCAATTACTTCAGACAGGTTACAGAATGCAACATGTTACTTATTGTGGTGTATTAAATGCTATTACAATATTCTTGTTTCCAATGAAGGCGTCAATTTAGTAGATGATCATCCACACACTTTTCTTGGCTTGTTTTTCATGATCAAGTCCTACTAACCATCTGTCTCAACGTCGCAATTTCATAGTAGATATCTTTTTATAAGTGTATATCCTATGTCAAACTTGGTTTATCAAGATAGATATTTATGCATGATTGGATCTTTTCAGTGTGCTACACTGTTGGAGCATACTCGAAGTGGCTTGATGCATCATCAAGTGGGCAATCAATACTACCCTCAGTAATTGATATCCTCATGAGTGGAATGGGCACATCCGAGGATTCTGCGGCTGCTGCAGCTCTGGCATTTAGAGATATTTGCGCTGGTACAAAATTTCTTTTCAAAATTGCTTTGTTTTTAGTTCTGTATTTTTCTGGATCAGGTAGACTTAGACTGTTCATGTTTCATTCTTCAATTATACCAGTAATCTTCGACTTATTTACTGGTGGCATCTCAAGAGAACTCATAATCTAGACTGTGCTCTACTTTAAGCAGTAAGCACAGACAGATTTTGAATTTTACGATCGTATTCTTAGCAAGCGTCAGCATGCTGTGATTTTAGAAATACTGTTCTATGTAATTGCCTCTCCCATATACTTGGATACACTGGTGAGAGATTGAAGATTGCCTTTTTGCCAAGCAACTAATGGTTATTGGGTGACAACCACTCCCATTGATTTCTTGTTTGCTTAGCTTTGATGAGTACCTTCAAAATAGCCCCCAAATCTAAAATACATCCCAAACTTTTACTATCATGAGTTTTGGTATTCTCCTTTTTATTAGTTCATTTATATTACAAGTAGATTGCCGGAGAAAGCTTTGTGGATTTTTGGATGGTCTCTTCCATATATATAATGTGACGGTCAATGGAGAAAGTAGTTTGAAGGTGACTGCTGAGGACTCGCTGCACCTGGTGGAAGCATTATGGTACATGTCTTGATAATGTTTTGAAGATGGTTGGTTCAACAGAATATTATGTTTGGCTAAAAAGCTGACTACTCTATCTCTGTCTCTCTTTGCAGCATGGTTATCACCGAACTTGTGCCCGATCAAGCTAAAAGAGCACTGGAGGCATTGTGCTTACCTGTTGTTGCTCCTCTGCAGGTTGGCTCTTTTTCCCTTTCAAACTATTAGCTCATCCTCCTGACAAATTATAACAAATTTTAGTGTAAATAATCAGGAAATTGTCAATCAAGGCCCAGAAGTATTGAATAAGAAGCCTTCTAATGAGTTGACAGTCCATATTGATCGGTTTGCTTATATATTCAGGTGAGATAAATGTCCAACCTTTCTATCTGTGTTTCTTCTAATTCTTTTGTTATATTCTAAATATTTTAATGGCATCAAATTTAGATATGTAAATCACCCTGAAGCTGTTGCAGATGCTATACAGAGGCTTTGGCCAATTTTTAAAGCCATCTTCGATATGTAAGCATCTTTCAATCATTAACTGTGTATTTTGTTCTATACAAAATTTCTTGACTGGTCATATTTAATGGTTTGATTCTAGCCGTGCTTGGGACATGCGGACTATGGAATCTCTTTGCCGAGCGTGCAAATATGCTGTAGGTTTGCTGATCCTCTTTTTTGGTGTTTCATTATTATAAGTATTCATGGTTCAATAACTCGGCTGGAAAAGCTGGAAAATAACAAAACTAAAAATGAGTAACTTGGAAGTACTGAAAAAGATCAATGTTTATGGTCGTATTTATCCCTTCATCCTACATAAACGACTTTGATCCATGTCTAGGTTGTAATTGTATATCAATGTTGTACTTTGGGGCACTCGTTGAGTGGAAATATATATGATAATAGTGCTGCGTTTTGTTCAAAGAAACAATTTATTCCGTTGAATATATTACTAGTTTACTTTCTTTAGGTGAGAACTTCCGGTAGATTTATGGGAATCACAATTGGAGCGATGTTGGAAGAAATTCAAGGTCTATATAACCAGCACCACCAGCCTTGCTTTCTTTATCTGTCTAGTGAAGTCATAAAGGTTTGCGCTCATTTATCTCACTTTGCTATGAAATTTCAATTTTTGTGTTAAGAGTTAACAATTAACTGCTGATTTTGCTTGCAGATTTTTGGTTCTGATCCATCTTGCGCAAGTTATCTCCAAAGTTTGATTGAAGCATTATTCATGCACACGACACGTCTTCTCACAAGTATTCAGGTAGGCTGCAGGTAGCTTATAGATGTTAATCTTCCTCAATTATGGTGGTATTTAGATTGCTAATTGGTTGTCCCTGCTTTTGTTTGGAAGGAATTTACTGCTAGGCCGGATATTGCTGATGACTGCTTTCTTTTGGCCTCGAGATGTATACGATATTGCCCTCAATTATTTATTCCATCTTCAGTATTTCCAGCACTAATAGATTGTTCAATGGTCGGAATCACAGTACAGCACAGGTATTATATACTTATCTCCCAGCTCTTGTCTCATGAAAATCCTCATTGTCAAGGCTTTTATCCCAAAACTATACTAATCATATGTAATGCAGATATTTTGGTTTGGATTATTCTGAATTACATTTCTATAGTTGTGGTTTATACCAATTGACCCTTTTCCTTTTTCTCTACAGGGAAGCCTCAAATTCAATATTGACTTTCTTGGCTGATGTTTTTGATCTTGCAAATTCAAGCAAAAGTGAACAGTATATATCTAGAAGGGATGCAATAGTTATACCTCGAGGTCACGTTATCCTTCGAATTTTGGTTGCAGCCTTGACGGGGGCACTGCCAAGTTCTCGATTAGAACCGGTATTCTTATTTTCATGTGGATAATTACTTACATGTTAAATTGACAATGCCATCTTGTATTAGTCACATTTTATCTGCCATTCTCCATTGTCTGTTAAGAATCATATGATGTGATCCCATCCCACTTTCCCAGGTGACGTACACACTATTAGCGTTAACTCGAGCTTATAGAGTACAAGCGTTAGAGTGGGCCAAGGAAAGTGTTTCATTGATTCCATCGACGGCTGTTACTGAAAAAGAGCGGTCAAGATTTCTAAAAGCGTTATCAGATGCAGCCTCAGGATGCGATATAAATACGCTTGCTGTACCAATAGAAGAGCTCTCAGACGTATGTCGACGAAATAGAAACGTTCAGGAGATAGTTCAAGGAGCTTTGAGGCCTCTTGAACTGAATCTATTGCCTGTATCATAGTGAGGAAAAATTGGGGGAGGGTGTTACAAAGAAGAGGCCATTTTGCAACGGCCTCGTCTTGTTTCTGCCATATAGTAGTTGCCTTGAGGTTTAATGCCGGTTGGTTTTATTCTTTTCTTCTATCTTTCGTCTTTCATCTTTCATCTTTCTCTTTTACCCTTTTTCATTTGGTGTATCAATTACCAATCTCCAATTTTTAAGGAGAATGTTCATTTTTTATATCTTCTTTAAACGGGGGTGGGGTGTAATGAGAAACTGGTGGTGGTCGTCACATGTTTTTATTGATGGATGAGCTATGGGATGGTGGAGTGGCTTTTTTTTTTTTTTTTTTTTTTTTTA
>QLSR01000225.1:3580633-3611013 GCA_031780015.1 Citrullus colocynthis
TACTATTGTTCTTTTTTTTTTTTTTTTTTTTTTTTTTTTTCTTCAATGTTGTCTATTTGGTTGTCATTTTTTTGGGGGGTGTAATTGCTTGACACAGTTGTAATTTATTACAATGAAAGAAAAGGAAAACTTTGCTTTTACATATTATGGCCATGTCTTGTCCTGTTCTGTCATTTTAGTACTTTAGCAAACTACACTGAATATTCTTTCTTATTGTACCATTGCATTGTTTCAACTTCAAAACTTACTTTATGTTGCCATGGACGCATTCTTATACCTAATTTTTGCTCTTTTGACTTCTTCTTTCTGTACCCACGAATAAATAAGTGAAAATGTCGACCTTTTAATATTAAGTTTTTTAGGGGTTCAGATTGTCTTAGTCTGGAAGGTTACAAACAGTGAACACGATAGACAATTAAAGTCTTCGGATAGTTTTATTATAGCTTTGTGAGTTATTTGTCTTAGTTGGAAGGTTATAAATAGTGAACACGATAGACAATTAAAGTCTTCAAATAGTTTTATTATAGCTACTTGTGAGTTACGATAATTGGGAACTTCAATTATTATAATATAATGAAAATTTCAAATATTTAATAGTCTAATAGCCTACGCAACCTAAGGCAAGCTGGGGTCTAAACGTTCTCTTAGAGTTAGATTGTTTCATAGTTTTTGCCATGAAATTTTAGATAGACATTGAATATTTGTGTTTATTTCATAGGATTTCATTTTTAGAACTCAAGATATTATTATTTATGTAACTTCAAAACTTACTTGACACAAGTTTTCTAATATCCTCTATACATGTGGGATTTTATACTTGAGAGATGAATACTAAAAATAGTCTCACTAATTAATAAATTAATATTAGTTAATTAGTATTATTAATTTTAATTAACTATTAAATATAGTTATATAATTTAATAACTCTTTTCATGTTATCTTTCATTATTTAATATAAAAATATAGTCGGATTAACTAATAAATTAACATTGGTTAATTGGTATTATTAATTTTAATTAATTATTAAATATAGTTATATAGTTCAATAACTTTTTTATGTTATTATAATTATTTAATATAAAAATTTATTATTAATTATTAATATTCTAATTAGACTATATTATTTAATTAAATTAAATCATTAAATTAATGTTAATATAAAAATGTTCCTTTGTTTTTATTTTTAAGCGATTAAATAAATAACTAATATAAAAACATATTAAATAATGTTAAATTTAATTTATGACTACATTGCTAGTTCCCTTACATTTAATTATATTTTCTATATACAAAATTTGTAAATCAAACACATATGTTTAACTTTTGAACATTTGTTATCCTGCCTATCCAAATATAGACATTAAACATTTAAGATATTGAATATCTATACCTGTGAAACAATAGTTGCGATTCAAATGGGCTCTTAAGATTTTAAGCTTTTAACTAATATTCCATATAATTAACAGAGAAAAAAAAAAGAAAAAAAAGCAGTTTCAAAAAATGAAATAAAAAAAAAATGTAATACTTGATACAATCTAATTTTGAAGAATTTAACATTTCCCAGCAATTCCTTTTCTACATTTACTTTTACTTGATAGCAAAATTGAAAAATATTATTTTTATTGATATTCAAACTGTCTACGAGTTGCCTTCAAATAATTCAGAGATTTTGTCTGAGAGATTTTAAAAAGGATCAAATTTTTTTTTTTTTTTGAAAAGTAAAGAATTAAAATCTTAAAATTGCATTTTAAATTATAAAATCAAATCTTATATATTGATCTTGGATGCTAGTAATTTAACTAAAATGGCTTTTATGGATATATCAGAATCTAAGTAAAAGAAAAAAAAAAGTCATATATTCTTTGGGTATGAGAATGTTTTATCTTTTAAGTACAAAACGGGATGGGACATTCAAACTATATATAAAGTAATATTTTATGAACTTGAAGAATTTATGTTAGAATAAAGTAATATACACTTATTTCCAAAAGTTACACCTAATCACTAAATATTTGTAAGTTTTTGTCTTTATCAAGATTGAAGTATATATAATTATATATTATTTAATTATTTAATTTTTTTAAGAATTATTATTAAATAAAAAAATATCAAATTATTTACAAATATAACAAAATGATAGACCCAGATAAACATTTATCCATATCTATCAATAAAGTGATACATATCGGGTCTATCACGATTTATCACAATAAAAAGTAAAATTTTACTATATTTGTAATTATTTTTAACAATTTTTCTATTTCAAAAACATCCTATTTTTTCTTATAATGAAGTCAATTTGATTTGCAGGATTTGCATTTTAAAATTTTCATTTTATTCAGTGTTTATTATCTTCTGATCTATTTATTTAATAAATGCAAATCCTTCCACTTATTTATTGAAAGTAACATTTTTTTAGCTTATTCGAGTTAATAGATATATTGCTCCTCACATTCTTTTTCTATAGTTGCATTATTTTTCTAAGGCTTAGAGGATATAATCAAGGAGGCGACATTTGAATTGAGGTCAAGATTTCATACTTATTTTTTTGTAATTTTCCTCATATTTATAGTCGAATGTTTAATTAATTTACGTACTTTATAATGATTAACATATAAAATTAGAGAAATCAAATCAAAACAATTTTAAAAATTATAATTAATTATAAACTTTTAAAAATATGCTGATTAAATAAATACAATCATACATATTTAGTGATACACATGGCTCACTTGTTAATGCATAATATTGTTCTAGAGACAAATTTGACCGACTTCAAAATATTAATATAAACATAATTCAACAAATCAAAATATCATCACCCCAATTACAAAAATAAATAAATAATAATATGAACTCCCACCTTCATGGTAGATGAACTAAATAAAAAAGAAATTCCAAATAATTTATTCCAAAAATAAAATATAATTTATAAATTGAATTCCACCACTAAAACGAGCCGCCACAACAATCATACATTTTTTATTTTTTTCAACTATTTGTCCCTTTCCCCCTCTCGCATTTCCCATTAGCTTCATATTGATTTTAAATTTGTTATTAAAAGAATATATATATGGTAAGCTGGAACACCGTTAATTTTCGCCCACACGATTCCACCTCCTTGCCTTGCACGCGACTAATTGAAGCGAATTCCTTTCTTTAAAAAATATTCAGTCTTATATTAAGAAAATGGTTTAATTTAATTTTTATATTTTCAATAAATTTTAATTTTAATTTTATAATTTCAAAAAAAAATCTTAAATTTAATTTTAAATACTAGTTTATTGTTGATTTTTTTATATAAAAATGTTATTTAATAGCCTATTTACTACAAATTTTAAAAACATTTTAACATGCATAAAAATTATTATTATTATTTATTTAATTTTGAACTTCTAATAAAATTGAACAAAAATCTCAAAGTACAAGATTATAATAGTATTTTAACTTAAAAAAAAGGCAAATTGCAAAAATTATTCATGATATATGATGTAGTTGCAAATTGCAATTACATCCTAAAAACTTCAATTGTAAAAATCGAGCTCCTAAACTTCTACAAGAGTTAAAATCGGACTTTTAAGCTTGCAATAATGGTAGAAATTGACCTACAAATAATAACAATTGAACCTTCAACTTATATAAATGTTACAATTTATACAATTAGGTTCAATTTTGACCTAATTTGGTATTTATTTGAGGGCTGAATTTTTAAAATTAAAAGTTTAAGGCTATTTGAAGGAAAGAAACTGTGAATAGAAAGTAATTAGAGAGAAAATAAGAGCGGAATTTGGATATAATGAGTCCGATTCTGAAGCTTTTCAACCTCAACTCTTCATCATCAATTTTTAATGGTCAATAAAACATCAATTTCCCTTCCGCTTCTCTCGTTTCTTTCATCCTCTTATTTCATCTTCTCAATCTTCTTCTTCTTCTCCGATTCCCACATTCCAATTCTTTCCCAATTTCAATCCTTTCCCCTGCCCTCTCCTTGTTTTGATTTCTTAATCTTTTCTCTTTTCAACTCACCTTTTTTTCTCCACCCCATTTGATCTCATCCACCCTCGATCTCGATTTCGATTTCTCCCCCTTTTTTACGATGTGATTCTTACGTTCTCAGCCCGCCCAGAAGAAATTCACGGCTGGCTTTGATAATTTTATCCATCTTGTTCAAGTTTTCAAGGGTTTCACTCCTCGATTGGATTCTCGAGCAACAATGGTGTCTGCATCGACTCGTCAGAAGAACATGCACTCCCTTCTGGTAGCCAATCTCACGAAGCTTACGATTCCTTCGTCGTCGTCTTCTTCTTCTTCTCCTCCTTCATCCGCCGCCGCCGCCGTTCATGACTTTGATTTCTCCGATGTATTTGGCCCCACAAATCCCTCTCCGTCATCTTTTCCCGGGGACCCACAACACCATGAACAACAACCAGTGGTAATTCATAACAGATCTCACTCATTTGTGGGTCCTTCTCCCCGTTTAACCCCCCCAGCTTCCCTTCCTTTTTTCCGAGAAGTCGATTCACAGAGCGAAGGGGAGGAGGAAGAAGAAGATGGCCTAGAAATCTCGACTCGCAATGGAACTCAAGAGGAGAAGAAAAGGGTGGGTGAAACTGAAAATATTGGTGGAGACAATGTACAGGGGAAGATTGGAGTTGGGGATTTTGATATTCTTCGAGTTGTGGGAAAGGGGGCGTTTGGGAAAGTCTTTTTGGTGAGGAAGAAAGGGAATTGTAAAGGAAACGGTTCTAACAATGATGGGATTTATGCTATGAAAGTGATGAGGAAAGATACCATCATAAAGAAGAATCATGTGGACTATATGAAGGCTGAGAGAGATATTCTCACAAAAGTTGCTCATCCTTTCATTGTTCAGCTACGCTACTCTTTCCAGGTACTAAAAATTTTCTCCTCTTTCTGTTCCTTGATTGCTTATATAAGATAGAACACTTGTTGATGAGTATTAAAGATAGGCTATGACAAGTTAGAGCTGAACAAATCTCTCTGTGTGAATTTTCTAAGTAGTTTCTCTTTGTGTCATGATTTGATAGACTAAGTGTTTCTATTTGCAGACCAAATCAAAACTTTATTTGATTCTTGATTTCATAAATGGGGGACATCTCTTTTACCATCTGTACAGGCAGGGGATCTTCAGGTACAGCCTTCAACCTCAGTTAAAAAGTTTGTATTCTCTTACTAATCATGATACTATTAGAATTCATTTGATCTGGATCATGGGTCGCTTTTAATTAGTGAGGATCAGGCAAGGGTCTATGCAGCTGAGATCGTTTCAGCTGTTTCGCATCTTCACAACTGCGGTATTGTGCACCGTGATCTCAAGCCTGAGAACATCCTTATGGATGCTGATGGACATGTAATGTCAAGCTTATTCTTCCAAATGATAAGTATCTTGTGGTGGCTAATGAGTTTTCTTCCTGTATTCCCGAATCTTTAATGTTCATACAGGTAGTGCTTACAGATTTTGGACTGGCCAAGGAAATTGATGAGTCAAGCCGGTCGAATTCGTTGTGTGGAACAACAGAATACATGGCTCCAGAAATCTTGCTTTCTAAAGGCCACAACAAAGATGCTGACTGGTGGAGTGTTGGAGTCCTCTTGTATGAAATGCTTAGTGGCCAGGTACATGAAATTCAGTCATTCCTTTCCTAAAGAATGGATAAATAGCATTTGCAATTGCGAAAATTTTAGGAAACCAGACCTCATTTATGATGCTAGGCATTTTTCAACTTTAAAGACTGAGAATTTAGTGACGGGACTGGAGTCCTATGCTTCTTTAGTTGATTGATTTTTACAATCTAATGCTTGTGTTCTTTATCCAACTGATCTGCCTTTGGTTGCTTAGTTTAACAGTTTGTCGTTATTACTGTTTTTCGTTTTCTCTATTTGCAGCCACCATTCACACATGCCAATAGGAAGAAGCTTCAAGAAAGAATAATCAAAGAGAAAGTGAAGCTTCCCCCATACCTGAGCACTGAAGCTCACTCTTTACTCAGAGGGGTAAACTAAGAACTCCTTTTTCATGTGTTGTCATCTTCGTTACAATCATGAATGATAACCAGAATTGTTGTTGTTCTACTTCACAGCTGCTACAAAAGGAGCCTTCCAAAAGATTAGGTAGCGGACCCAACGGAGGGGACGAGATAAAAAACCATAAATGGTTTCGACCTGTGAACTGGAAGAAATTGGAATGTAGGGAGCTGCAACCAAAATTCAAGCCGGATGTCAATGGAAAAGACTGCACAGCAAATTTCGATCATTGTTGGACAGCAATGCCCCCAGACGACTCACCAGCTCCGACACCAACAGACGGTGGACACTTCCAGGGATATAGTTATGTTGCTCCTAACCCTTGGCTTTCATCATCTGGATAGAATGCTGATCATGGTGTTCTCACTATACTGGTAAATGCAACTGTACATGAGTCCTATACTCCCATTAAATTATTGCTGGTTTCACAACTCAGTGACTTGTAATCTTTCAGATACTTACAAATGTTTGTGTTGAGATTTGGCTTCTTCTAGACTTCCAAGTTCTCTTTTTCTCACCTGTGATCAAAAGCATTGGATTTGAACTGAATTTCTTTACAAATATTCTCTTATCAAGTGTTAATTAAAGTTGATTTACACTGTGGTCCTCATTATTATTTATTTGAATATATCGAATTGAAAGCTTGCATTTGTTGCATTACATCACATATTTGTACCTTTAGCAAAATTCACAGTGATGGACTAAGTTTCAAACAGTGAAGAAATTGTCATCCGTGCTTCTGGAAACAGGCTTCTGGAATACACTGAAAATTCCGTTAGAATATACTTATTATAATTGTCAAAGAATGATGTTGTCTTTGTTTGTCCTCACATCTGTTAGTGTATTTTTTTAATAGGTTCAATCTTTTAATCACAGTAATTCCCTTTTGGGGGTAAATTAGAACCTACGTAAATAGTGTTTGTGAAGTTGTAGAGATCCAATCACGAACAATTTTCCATTTAAAAGGAAACAAATAAAAAGATTGTGATAAATGCAACTGGAATTTTGTTAAACTTAGAAAAGATTCGAAACAATAAATTAAAGCCAAAGAAAAATAAGCACATCACAGCTCATGCAGACAAAACTAAATAAATGAATAGATTCCCTAAAAAGTAAGCCTAACATTTTAATTTCATTTTCAAAACAAACTCGAAGAATAAAAATAAAATAGAAGTCATGGAAGGTACAATTGAAAATTGTCAAAGATAACAAGATAAGATTTTAAAGTACAGGGAGATAGACAATAGCACATGCAAAAAGAAGTGTGTTAAAGGCCGTGGGGATTTCATTATATATTCAATACGGTTCTACTACTAATTAAATTAGAAGTTTTAGGTTTAAATCTTTGATCCTCTGATTCAATTTAGTGCTTTATTTTATTATTATTATTATTATTATTAACTTTAGTTTATTTTGATTTTTAATCTTTCAAACATTGACCATTTTGATCTCTTGAAAACTAAAATGAAAAGAACAAAATAATCCATTTCTAACAGTACAAGGACAAAAAATAAACTAAAAGTTAAAACTACAAATACCAAAATGAATATTTTGAGATCAAAATAAACCATAGTTAAAACTACAAATACCAAAATAAACATTTTAAAAGTGCGAAACCTAAATAAACCAAAATTGAAAGTTTAGGGACCAAAATGGACATATATAATGACCAAAATGAAAAACCCAACGTGAACGAAATGTGATTCGATGTACAAACCTTTCGGTCGTGAAACCTCTTAGTCATTATAACACATCTAGGCTGGGATTTAAACTTAGGTAAGTAGGTATTGTTTAAAAATAAAGAGAGTCATGGAGAAGAAAGAACACTGAACCTATGACATAAATGTTTACATCCAATAAAGGCTATGGAAGATAAGAGGAAGAGAACCCAAACCACATATACAATGGAAGGCCCAAATACCACACCATATTACTACAGAGATTGAGATACTTAAAACGACACGACAGAGAACAGACATCATAGATTCCTTTCAAAGGTTGACAAAAAATTAATGGTAGATACAGAAACGGGGGAATTTTGCCTCCTTTTCCCCTTCTTTCATAATATTGCAACCACCACCCATTTTATCCAACTTGGATATTCTTTCCTTCAAACTATAAGCAAAAACCCACGAGAGACCAGACCCACCAAAATACAGTCATTTCTAATAGAGAATAGTGTGTCATTATTCAGTCAGTACCAGCTACCGACAAGAACAGCAAATCATCAAGAATCTAGATTACATAGATGCCATCAAAAACATGAAGCAACCCGCTTTTTCTGGGTCTGCATTGGATAGATAGGATCAGATTCAATCACATCACCTAATAACTTCTGTCGTCTCTAAGCCCCATTTTCTCTAAATGTTAATAACTTCTTTCCTTCCAGATCTGTAAATTTTCATTAAGCAGCACTTATGATGGCATCACCACTATTGAAACTTGGAATGGATTGGAAAGTAGAATGTCTTGATGAAGCATCTCTCTGGTCAGATGTTAAGGAAAGGCGAAGAGATAAAGCTGATGATGATGATGATGATGATAATGATTCCATTGCTGAGGTTGAATTTGTGTTCAAACGAGTTGAGGTTGGAATTTGATTAGAGGAAAAGATGGAATCCGCGAGGCCGAGCTTTAGTGATCCATCATTTT
The DNA here is from genome assembly GCA_031780015.1 of Citrullus colocynthis. Lineage (NCBI taxonomy): Eukaryota > Viridiplantae > Streptophyta > Magnoliopsida > Cucurbitales > Cucurbitaceae > Citrullus > Citrullus colocynthis. Next base: position 3,589,331 of record QLSR01000225.1, read on the forward strand.
CTGTGTTTACTTCTCTAGGACCACACTTTTCCATTAGATTCTTGGTTGGAGTGGCTAATGGTGTTGGCCCAAACGAAAGTGGCAAAGTTTGAATTATTGGGATTACGTTGTTTTTAGAAATTTCAGGTAAGGTTGATGGAGTAAAGGAATGGGATTGAGAGGGAATTTCTTGACGCTGGACCGGCTCTTCAACCATTGGAGCAGCCGTGACCTAACAACACCAGAGGAAAAGAAAAAAAAAATCAGAGTTATCTTAAAATTCAAACTTTTTGGGGTTGGTGAGAGACAGATAGAGATTTTGAGATACATAAGTCAAGTCTTTCATTGGTCAAATAAACAGCGGAAGCTAGAAATATCGAAATCATTTAAGCAATTTGGTCTTTTAAAGGTCAACGTCCGCCTAAGAAAATGCTAGACTGAAATAGAACTTAGATCCATCATCATAGAGATTAATTCACCATGGATTTCGTCAATCACCAAGCTAATTAGTTAAGTAATCCAGCCACCTAGTTGAGTTCTAATCAGCAACCAAGTTAAACTTGATTGTCGGAAAATTAGGGACTAAAATCCGTATACCAGTAATCGGATTCAACAATCAAACAAATGACATATAGTAATCGAATAGCAAATATTAGTGAGTTACCGTGTCCGTCGTGATATCAAAAAGACTAGATCTACGGCGACGACGATTTAGATTGCTCCGGCGAAGAAAGTACTTCTGAGCGTGGCTAGCGACCTGAGTTGGGGTGCGAGTCTTAACAAAGTTTCTAGAAATTCCTCTCCAATCCCCCTTCCCTACTTGTTGTAGTCCAATTAAAAACAGCTTGTGTTCTTCCTCAGTCCAAGGCACACCTATTTTTCATCCACACAATAAATTTATCAACACAAACACAGAAATTCAAAGAGGTAAACTCCAGTTTCTTTCGTACGTTCCGATCATAAAACAGAACTACACTACTACTAAATTAAGTAGATCAAAAAATTGAATCTAAAGAAACCAGAAGAATCAGGGGGAAAAAAGAACCAGAAACTAAAACGAATCAATAAGAGAGACAGAAATAGAAGGCGATCGGAGATCCGATGCCGATCGAACCTCGCTTGCGCTCACGTTCGCGGTTCCCTCGGGCGTTTGGAACAGCATCATCCGCAGAGGCATAACCAGCGGCAACATCGTCTTTGTTATTGACGGAAACGAGGTCGTTCTTGTTGTTGTTTGCTATTACATCGGCGGCGTCGTGAGGTTGCTCATACTGCGACAGATTGTTCAAACTCACGCTCTTCCTCATCGAATCCACCACCACTCTGACACCAAACAGCATGATCTCACCTGGACTACCACCACCGGTCTCGGCGGCGGCGGATTCGTTGACAGCGGCAGTGGTACTCCGCATGATCAGGTGGAAACGACGATGACGACGGCAGCGATAGCGGTTTTGACGGCGAAAGGGTTTGGAAAAGCATACAAGTGGAGAAGGAAACGTGGCGGATATGGAAGAAGAAGGAAATGGCAAAGAGAAGCATGTGTGTATATATAGAAGAAGGAGAACAAAAAGATGAAGCTCAATGTGACACACGCGGCACGTGCAGGTCGGTGCAGACACGTCTCAGGATAAAACGTGGTAATTTTATTTTTATATATTTCTTGGGTAAATCAAAGTCAATTTTTTTCCACTTAAATTATAAATTCTTCTCCGTTCAAATTTAAAACAATTTATTTACTCCTTAAACTATGATCTTTATTCGATTTTTTTTATTAAAATAACTGAAGCAATATTTTTTACGTTTACAATATATATTTTCAATTTAAAGTCACCAGAAAAATATAACATTATCACAAGTGCATTTCATCTCTTTTTCTTTTGTTTTTTTTTTAATTTAAAAATGCATAACACAATGTCATTTTCAAATACACCATATCATTAGTAAATTGGTATTAGTCTTATTATCTTAATCGAACGATAATTGTTATTAGGTCAAAATTTAAAGATGTGGCTTAATTGGTAAACTATAGTCAAATTTGATATTTTATTAAGACAAAAATAAATTAATTGATACAAGGTGGAAAATAGTGAAATAGAATATAGAGATGGGGAGGGAGGGCGAACATGTGACACAGAGATATAGAAAATAAGAAATTAAAAGAAGTGGCGAGCATCATTAAGTTAGAGGTTTAGGTCAATTATAAAGAGTGTTTGTGCTTCCGATTGGTGTTTATTTTTTGAAAAATACTTTTTTTTAACCTCCGAATTTTCTATAATAGATGCGTTTCGTCACTGAAGTTTCAAATTAGCCATTTTATTAGTCATTTTAGTACCTAAGTTTTCAATAATGAACTTAAAAGGTCTCTACATTAACAGAATTGTTTAAATTAACAAATCTGTCCAAGTAGGTTATTTAAATGATGATGTGGCTTGCTGACTAAGTTGATGATTGGATTATTAATTTTATTTTTTGTTTAAAAAAATATTTCACGGCATAATGAACCATCTCATTCAAACCAACACCACGCAAAAACCTCAAACTATCATGAGCATAACTTCATGGGAAGAAAACATGTTTCGTGACTTTTTCCATAAAGTGTTTTGTGACTTACGTGAAGGATCTTTTAAACCTATTATTGAAAACTTACGAACTAAAATGACTAATTTGAAACTTCAGGCACTAAACGCACTTATTCCAAAAAACTTGAGGACTAAAAAGGTATTGGTCCCTTATTTTTTAAACTTTCAATATCATTCTCATATTTTAGTTACTTTTCAGTACAAAATTACGTACGAGTGAGGATAGTACTTTTGATCTCCTTCTAAAAAGAGTCTATATCATTTACTATTAAACTAAATTTACTTTGTTTATAACTTAATTTAAAAAACTTGAGGACTAAAAAGGTATTGGTCCCTTATTTTTTAAACTTTCAATATCATTCTCATATTTTAGTTACTTTTCAGTACAAAATTACGTACGAGTGAGGATAGTACTTTTGACCTCCTTCTAAAAAGAGTCTATATCATTTACTATTAAACTAAATTTACTTTGTTTATAACTTAATTTAAAAAACTTGAGGACTAAAAAGGTATTGGTCCCTTATTTTTTAAACTTTCAATATCATTCTCATATTTTAGTTACTTTTCAGTACAAAATTACGTACGAGTGAGTATAGTACTTTTGACCTCCTTCTAAAAAGAGTCTATATCATTTACTATTAAACTAAATTTACTTTGTTTATAACTTAATTTATTAATCTCAGCTGTACATTTTTATGTTCAATTATGTCAATAATATTTGTGGTTAAGAAGGGGTATCAAATGACAAATATAATGATTAAAGTGTAGTTTAACGTTGTATAAGTGGGTCAATTATTATTTTCCATAAAAATTAGCATCATTAACAAGATTTAAGGGTTGAAATTGGATATACTCAAAAGGTATATTTTAACAAAATAATAATAATAAAAAAAATGTTAAAGACATCTATTGCCAAGCATGGGCGCACCTATTCATTTCTAGATGAGACATTATATTATAGTCTAAAGTTCAATCCTGACGAATATAGCTTAACTGATTTAGGCTAACATATATTTGCTTCATCAACCGGTTGATGAAGTTCAATAATATAACTAAAACTTTTACGAGTATAGAAATATTTGGTTGAACTTTTAGAAGCCAATATATAAATAATATATCATAAATGTCTATTAATAAATAAAATAAAAATTGTCAAACAAACATAGCTTAACTGATATATAATATATGTTAGCGGCCAAAATTATGTGGTTCAAATCCTAAAAGAATTATCTCAAAGATAATAATAGTGAGTTAAATTGCAAATTTAGTTATTCAACTTTTACCTTTGTGTTTAAAAGTTTTTAATTGGTCTTTGAGCTTTTAAATTATTGTCTAAAAAGTCTCTAAAAATTAAAAGTAGCTAATAGAATTTTTTAACTTTTAATTTTGTATTTAATAGGTAGTTGACGTATATAAACATTTGTAAAATTAATTATCATATTAAATAGAAAAATAAATTTTATACATAATAAGAATCTAAATTCTCAATTTTGTGTTGGTTGAAATTTCATGAAAATTTTGAAAATTTCCAAAGGAGTCAACAACCTATTGAATAGAAAATTGAACACAAAATTAAACATTTAAGTTGGACCTATTGAACATAGGTTAAAGATTATAGATATGCTTTTTTAAGTTTAATGAACAAAATACACAAGATGTGGAGTAAACTTGTAATTTTAAATAAATAACTCTCATTCATTTGATGAAATGAAACTCCCAAAACATTTATTGTAAAACTTTTTAAATATTTATTATTTATTATATGTTTAATTAAATCTCAAAACTTATTAAATAAAGCATCTAACATTACAACAGAATTTTTTTTTGTACTTTGCTCACAAAAATATATATCGTACTCCTAAAATCAAATTATTAATAAAAGAGAGCTTCATATATCTTATTGGTAATCGTTCAATTTGATATCATTTTTTTCCATTCATTTTGAAAAATCCAAAGTAGTTTATTCAATCATCACAAAATCCCAAATTTTATATTTATTAAAGTTGTCTAATTACATTAAAAAAAAAATTATATAAATAACTATTTCTAGCGTAACGTTAACATCAATAAATATATATAGCTCCCAAGATCTTGAAGTAAAATTCACCCCTTTCCCACAAAATAAATAAATAAATAAATAATAAATAAAATTTTACCCGATATCACAAATTAATATTTTTTAACGCACACGCTTAACTTATATAAAAATTATATTATTGACTTTAAAATGATAGGTTCAATTTTCCAATTTTGTCCACATATATATACACATACATTTTCATTAGATCTATTTTTATTAGATTTAAATAAACTATTTTATTTAAAAATCTGCGATTCTCGAAATAATTGATGTTAAGCCAAAAAGAAAATAGTGGTAAAAAATATAAATCGTATAAGAATCTCAGTATGTTACATCTTGCAATTATAGATTAAAAATGAATATTGTTTAATTTTCGATGTAATAATTAAATTCAAAATGGTACTATTTTTTTGCAGCAAATTTACCTGGAATCTCTTTTTTTTTTCCCCCTTTTTTCTTGGTAACAGATGAAGCACTAAAAAATACATTATTTAGAGTCCACTACAAGAAGTAGTTTTCTTTTCTTTTCTTTTTTTTTTTTTTTTTTCTATTTTTTTTTTTTTTTCTATTTTTTTTTTTTTTTCTATTTTTTTTTTTTTTTCTATTTTTTTTTTTTTTTCTATTTTTTTTTTTTTTTCTATTTTTTTTTTTTTTTCTATTTTTTTTTTTTTTTCTATTTTTTTTTTTTTTTCTATTTTTTTTTTTTTTTCTATTTTTTTTTTTTTTTAATTTTTCCAACGAATAGAACGTTAAAAACAAAGACAAATGTCACTTGTTATATTTATATATGGAGATGCAAGTTGTGATTGAAATGGGAAAAAAAAATCTTGCAGACAAATCAAAATAAGTCAGATCGATTTGATTAAGCAATTTGAGGTAGAATCCTTTTTCTTCATTTTTTTTATAATTGAAGTTTAGAAAAAAAAAACCACTAATTAATAATATATTGAATAAGTGTGACAATTATAAGGTGTCTTTTTTTTAACCAAACGCTTAAAATTATGGAGACTTCTTAATTATAAAAGCCAAAATTGTAATTTACCCATTTTCTTGGTGTTTCAGTTGAACTTTTGGAATAATGAATTAATCCAAAAAGAAAAAGGAAATTTTGGGTGTTAATGTGGAAGATTCTTATATTTGAATGAACTAATTTAGAGTCTGAATAATAGGTCAGCATCTTATACTAGTTTTTCTAAGACATTTAACTTTTAAATATTTTGTTTGTTTTTCTAATTTGGCCTATAAAGTAGAATTTGAATATATGACATTTTGGTGGAGTATATGTGTCTTATGTTTACATTGATTTTTTAATATTTTGTTTTTGTCTATAGAATTTGTTTAAAAATAATTTTAGTTACAAAATTTAATATCAATATATTAAAGATTACTAAAAAAAGAGTATCTATAGATAAATCAAAATAAAGTACCTCTTTTATTTTTATTACACACATAAAGTCATTTCTTTCTAGTCGGCCTTTTTTTTTAATCCACTTTTTAACAATGTATTGTATTATTGGTTAAGTATTTTTACCTTAATAAAAATAGTTCCAACAGAACTTAGAAGATACAAATTGTTTTTTTTTTTAAATAATATTTATAATTACATAAAAGATTAAAATTAATGTTACCATTTATTCATTAAAAAATCATTAAAATGATTTACAAGGTCAAGTTTTACACCTGAGCTGCCATGTCAATTTAAAAATAATTTGCAAGTAGATTTTTTAATTTCTACATGTTTAGCAATGCGTCAATTTAAAAAAAAAAAAAAATCTAGAAGAATATTTTTAGAATAAATTCCAAAGTTCAAACAGAAAAATTAAAATTTTCAATCTGACATGGTGAATTTAGGATATAGATGTCAATTTATTTTTTTCTTTCTAAACATACAATTTCTATAACAAACATAAAAAGGTAATAGAGAAAGATAACATTGTAAAATTTCATTATAGAACACATAACAATATTTAAATTTGAAATAAAATTAAACAAAAGATTATTGATTCTTCTCCCCTTTATAAAAATCGAACGAAAAGAATTAAGTACGTATATAGAACACAAAAACTGAATAAAATTGATTCGGTTTGGTGTGTATTGAAAAGCCTAGGGAAAGTGTAGAACGTGAGTTTGAGTTTGAGCATGGCATATTCGATTCAAATCAATTGGAATAATAATAATAATAATAATGATGATGATGATGATGATGATGATGATGATGATGATGATGATGATGATGGTAATTGAAATTGAAATTGAAGGGATGTGATATGGCATCACATAATCAAAATAATGTTGGTGTATGGTGGCTGCTGCTACGCCCTTCAATATGCTCACCGGTCACTCTCATTCACTCTTTCTCAAACTTTACCTTTTTATTGGTACGACCCCTAATAAAAATGTGTTATGTGTCCATTTTTTTAATTATAATTTAAGAAAGATTAGATGGAAACTACATTAGTTATTGTGATATATATTATATTTTTTTCTATTCAAATGTTTTTAAATATAACAAAATGTAATTATTATCAAGGATAAACATCTAGTCTATCAGTGTTTGAGTAATAGACAACGATATTTTGCTATATTTGAAAACAATTATTCTTTCAATCCTAAATGTACTTTTATAAACAAATCAATTTAGACATTTTTCTTTAAAAATCACCACCTTGCAAATATAGAGATATAAATTATATTTTTCTTCATTTCTTTTTTTCTTTTTTCGATTAGAAACTTCACTTTATATATATATTCTTTATTTAAATTTGAATATATGTTTTATAAAAAAAAATAAAAATAAAAAGTTATTATTTTTACATTTTGTGGTTTGCGTGTACAGTTGGGGTACAAGATTCAAATTACAAATCTTATGGACACTAACATGTTTGTATGCAATTGAGCTATGATCACTCTAGTGTTACTATTTTGACCTTGAATTGAAATAAATAAAGTACCATATATATTTTATAAACATTAGACTCGTGTATAATTTTAAAACAATCAAGTGATAAATAAAATAGATAGATTTAGAGAGTTTTTTTTACTAATGGAATATAAAATTTGTAGGGAGATCCTCCAACCTTTTGGTTAAGACTGTATGACCTATTGTTAATGTGCTATTTTCATGTTAGCATATGAATTTTGGTTGGAATTTAGAGTTTTGATAGATTTATACCATTATATATATTGTGCACAATCTGTGTAAAAAAATTGTACAAAATTTAATGTTTTCCTTTTTATCAAAATTAATTTTTTCTTTCTTTCTTTATTGAACACCTTTTTGTTAAAAATTAGTTTGTGAATTTGTAACGTACAACTGAACCTAGAATAAAATTAAAGTTTAAAATGAACGATAAATTAGAAGTTCGATTATACTATACTTTATTTATTGAAAAATTATTTTAAACGATAGAATTGCTGAAAATATTTACAAACAATAATAAAATATCATACTCTATCTGTTATAGACCGCGATAATCTACTATCTATACAGATAGTAGTCTATCATGATCTATTACAGATAAACAGCTATATTTATGAATACTATGGTTTACTTATTTATAGCTAAACTTAAATTAAAAAGATACTAAACTTAATAGTTAAGGCATAATTGTCTTTAACCAAAAGGTCTATGTTGAATAACTCAATTGAGGAAAAAAAAAAAAAAAGAATTATTATTTCTAAAAGTTCTTTCTTCACACACGTTCTTAATGTTATCTTCTCATCTGGCCTGGAAACCGAGTGGGACCCTTTACCAACCCATGAATTTTTGTGGATTAATTGAAATCCACTTAATTTCATTTACATTTTTTATAGGTCAAACGCAAGCTCCAATATTTAAAATATTAAAATATGAGTACTGTACTTAAAATGACTGACAGTGACAATATTAGAATAAATATAAAAAAAATTACAATTTTAGTCATTAAGTTTTGAATAATACATACCTTTGGTCTTTGAATTTTAAAAATATTATTGACAAATTTCTTGAATTTATTTTTAAAACCTCAAAAAAATTTGAAAACTAAATAGACCTATTCTTATAGACTTGGGATTAAAAATATGCAAACCCGTCACATATATTGTTCAAAATTTGAGAAATAAAAAGGTAATTTTTTTAAAATATAAATAAAAGAGAAAACTGAAATATTTACTGCTTAGATTCAAATCTTAAACCTATATTAAAAAAATTTATGAGTATCATACCATATCATTCTCTTCAAATATGTTTAGGTAATTAGATTACTGGTAAATATTAAAGTAGATTTACTCTATATAATTTTTAGCAAATAAAAAAACAAATTTGAATATATATTATTTTAGTTTATGTAGTTTTGAAAAATAAAACAATTCAGTATTTTTAAATAGATAATTTAATTTTGATCTTGTACTTGCAATAAATTGCAAAATTAATATTTATGGTTAATTTGTAGTTAACTTTTTCTTTTAAAAAATTGAATCTCTATTATTCTTTTTTCTACAAAATCTATAATAAACTATAATCATTTAATTAAGCTAGTATTTCAGTATTCAATTTTAAAAATAAGTTATTTAAAAAGAAATACAATTGTTTGTCAACCGCTCAAAATGAATTTTAAAAACCATTAGTGTCTTTATTTTGAGGATTTCTTATCGAAAGTGTTTATAAATGAAAATGAATTTTTGAAAAATGTTTATTTTTTAAGTTAATTCAAACAAACCTTGATGCTCACTGGCATAGGATGGATTTACTATATTGATGATAATGTTAGATTTACAAGTTTCACCAATTCATCATCATATTCACTACATATAGACGTGATACATCAAAAATAGTAAAATACGTTTTTTTGCTAAATAAATAGTAGAAAAAGGTGTATTTTGTCCAAGCAAACTTAGCTATGATTGACATAACTTTCTAACCCATAAATAAAAGGTTAAAAAAATAATAATAAATCGCAAACATATTTTTGTAAACCATTATTTTTTAACAGATGTTTTATTAATTAACATCCTTTTTTAGCAAATTAATTCACATTCTTTATACATATGACGAAAATTCAAACAGCATTTATAAAGGTAATACGAATATTAGAAAAGTTTACTAGGTTTATAATATCATTATTATCTAATCTGTGAACTCCAATCCATCAACATTGGGTATCCCTTCACAAATCTCAATGATATTTCTTTCAAATAAAAAAAAAAAAAAGAAAAAACCAAACTGAGAATAATAATAAACATGAATATAATGTCCTTATCTTATCTTTTACAGTTGGCAGAATATTTAATTCTTGACTTTCAATTATTTTAAATCCCTTCTTTCGAAAATCGTACGACCTGAAATTACTTTAGTATTTTAATTTCATGTTTATAATTACACTAGATCTGTTAAAATAAATTAAAAATGCGATAATCCGAAATATTCGATCCTCTCGATCCAAATTATTAGGATATATTAGATTATACGCATGCTTTAAATTAAACTTGTTCAGATAAAATTCAATTTTTTTTAAAAAGAATGAAAATTTAAAAGGAATATTTTCAAAAATAAAAAAATAGTTAAAAATAATTACAGCAAAATTCTATCGCTTTCTATTTAAAATTTTGTTATATTTATAAATAATTTGATATATTTTTTATTTATAATAATTTTTTAATTTAAAAATTGAATTTGTTCATAAATATAATGGAAAAATAATAAAAAAGAGGTACGACCAAAACGGAGTATAAAAGTTCAAGTGTTATTTTAATAATATCGATGTGTCATGGTAGTTGGTTGGATAATAAAATAAGAGGGAGGTTCTCTCGTGCATAATTTCATCCATAGAAATTATTTTGTATTAAGAATTCAGTCTTCACACTTTTTACTGTGTCTAGTCAATTATTATTATTCAAAAGCAATTGACGGGTTTATAATAAAATAATATATTGTACTTTAATCAATATTTTTAATTTAAAATTTTGAATATATATATATTTTTAATTAAACAGCATTTTAAGTCCGGATATTTGAACATTTCAAATGTTAAATGATGATGGATTTATAAAAAAATCTAAACTAATTGAGTTATATTAGGTATGTTTTCAAATATAAAAAATGAATGAAAATATTTATAAATATAACAAAATTTTACTGTCTATCACACTATCGCAAATAAGTAGTTTTGTCATTTAAAATAATTTTGAGTTATATTATGATTTAGCAAATTTTTTAGATAGTATTTAAATATTTAAAAACACAAGACTAAAGTTCCAAATCAACGTCTATCAATTTTAAAAACTATAAAAACTATTTTTTATTTTGAATTTTATTAAAAATTCAAATGTTTTGAAATATATTATCGTAAGGAAATAGAGTGAAAAAAAAAAAAAAACTAAATTCTTAGAATCATATTAGTTAAAAATTAAAATATCAATTTAGTTCCTATATTTTAAGCTTTGTTCAAATTTAATCTATGTAATTTTAATAAATCTTATATTTAGACCCTCAAATTTATTTTTTTTATCAAAATTGACTAAATAACAATAATTTTTATGAAAAATACAGTATGTGATTTGTGTTTTCAAAAGTAGACTGAAAATGAAAATGTAACGACCTGACTTCTTAAAACTTGTACTAGGGCGTTATCACATGTATGCATACATCTCAAAATGACCTTCTTTGTAAATTAGACTAAAATTTAAATGATTTTATAAAATAAATAGCTCTTATAAAGTCATGGATTCTTCTTGTCATACGCTTATTTGTCCTTGCCTTTATTTGAGAAATGTAACATAATAAAACATAAAAGAGTGGGTATAAAAATACTTAGTAAGTAACCTCATCACTGAGGTTAGGCCGAACTGATGCTCTATGCCAGTGTGACTTAGAGATTTTTCATTCTTGGCTTACTCTATTTCCTTCCCCTTGATGTACTTCAATCTCTTGCACATAAGGTCCGATGTGTATCTTTCATGTATATATAGAACTCTCTGGACGTGCATCACTTTTATACACCCTAGGTGATCTCTAAAAATGTTGGGATGTGCACCACTTTCGTATACACATAAGCCATTGGGCGTGCGCCACTTTTGTACACCCCTAATTTCCTTTAGATATGTGTCACTTCCATACATACCAATCCTAACACATCACTTTCATGCACCAAAACCCTTGGACATGCACCACTTTCGTGCAATCAAATATTGTGGGAGGAAACGAGATTGCACCAAAACTTATAATTCCATGTAACATTCACATATGCGCGAGTCTCTATAAAATCTCGTAGATAATGTCATGCTAAATAGTCTTGACAAATATGCATAATTTCATAATAACATATCAATCCTACTACATCAGTTTCATACACTGGTTTCAAGTACTCAACAAAACATTCACAATTCATAATGAATCATATGACATACATACTTTCATGAAAAACATGTATACCAACAAATATCTAACTTTTGCTCTACGACATTCCAATAGTAAAAATCACAATTAAATTAGCAATCCAAATTCTTTTTCATCATTAGGTAGAATTCTGGAATCAAACATGACCAAATTTTAAAACACAAAATTAACCCAAAAGTACGGCTTACTCAAACACTAATTCAAATTTCAATTGAAATTTCCACTCGAATGTTTATCAAAACATCTTTAAAATCGGTGGACAATAACCCTAAAGACTCCAAGTTGCCAATCTAAAACTAAATCACAATGATAACCACTAAAAATGAGGCTAAAAGTTGATAGGGAAAGAAGATTTTCAACAAACGCACCAAACTTATCAAAAACTAGGGGTGTTCAAATGATACCTGAACAACCCGGACTACCCAACCCGAGTAATAAAGGTTGGGTTGAGTCTCGAGTTGCAATTTTGAAAATTCGGGTTAACTCAACCCAACTCGAATTTCTAATATTAATATAAGTTAGTGTTAAGAACTATTTTATATTTTTTTATTGAATCAATGTATTTTATACTTTATCTTGAATTAATGAATATGTCAATTTGTGTTTCATTGATATGTTGATGTGTGGGTTGGGTTGGTTTGAGTAACCTATTCGGGTAGTCAACCCAAATTTTTGGGTTGGTTCAAAAAATACCCCCAACCCAATCTGTATACACCCCTATCAAAAACCTCCGGGTTCTGTCTAGGGCAAAAATCCGACATTACCCCGCGTGTCAATAAACTTTGACCACATCAACGATCCAACGGCAGCTGATGGAGACGGAGCCAGTCATATGGCGCGCTCTCGGCGCCAAAAAGCAGAAAAGAGAACGAATTGCCGGTTTTAGGGTTCCCATGAGCGCGTGATTATGAGATCCGGTAAGGGCAGTTTAGTAAAAACACGTAAAAGAGAAGGATTTGATCTGCTTCCCAAAATTTCATCTTCCTCTTCTAATTCTCTCAACTTCGGTCTGGTCTGAAAATCTCCGGAGGTTTAAATAATGGGCGATTCCGGATGTACTTTTCTGTTAATCTTTTCGATTTAGAAAAACATTACATATTTTCCTCGCCGTTGATTCTTGTTCACATTTCGGACTGTTTCGATTCTGTTTGTGTTTCTATTTTTCGAAGTTTAATCTCATTGGTTAATGGATGTTTAGATATCGACGGCATTGACGAAGGCCTATGCGGATGGACACCGCGGTGTGGCAAACGAATCATCGGCGTATTGTTTCGAAGATGAAGCGTTTCCAGTTTCGGTAGGATACTTTGTACGAACAAGGATGAAGCACTTCGGATGCTTGTCAGACGCCCAAAGAAGACTGGATAGTAAGGTAGAATGGTGGAACCTGCGCATTCTTTGATTATGGTTAGCGTTTTGCAAATATCTATGTTATTTTGTGCGATCTTGTGATCCTTGTTTTATAATCTGACACTTATATATAATGATTTACTCATAAATTATACTCATAGTATGGCTGTACGGTTTTTTTTTGTAATTTCAGTAGCTTGCTACATTCTGAGCCAATGACAACATTAATTTATAACTTAAATGATTCTAAATCTATAGTTAAAACCTATAGTTTTGTCTTCAGCAATGTTTTCCTTTGAGCGAACAACAACTGTAGAGTTGTAATTTTCTGCAATTGCAGGTTTGGGAAAGCTAGATGGGATAACTTTGGGATCATATTCAAGTAGCAGAAGATGTGATGAAGGTCAAAGAAGTTGAAGATAAATTGGATAAAGTATTGAACAGGAAATAACAGAGAAAAGTTAGCAGGAAATATTGCTACTAAGAAGTATATGTCATTAAAGCCTCAGAACTCTGCTTGTCATGGTGAGTCCATGGTTATGGTTCTTATCTCAAACAGCAGCTCATGACTAGGGAAATGGACATGTCAGGTAAATGTAAGCTTAAAGGTATGATACTGAATTTGCCTTCATTAAACGAAGCAAAGAATTCCACCTTTTAAAAAATGGCCATAGAATCTGTTTGGTGAAAAATCTGTTTTCTTGGACAGGTACAAAGAATCACAACCAAACGTGTGTGCTGATATTAAATGAAAGTGATGAAGAAAGATGATACTGGTATCAGAGTGACACTTTTCAGAAAAAGGAAAAGAGTACTGAAACATGTGATAATACTATCTTCTAAACAATTCCTTTATTACCGTGGCATCAAAATGTACAAAGTATCAGTCTTTTATTTCTCCGAAATTCCATTATCAAGTAACAGTGGAAAGCCAGCAGATGATTCTTGGCCATCATCACTATACTGAATTCAGAAGTATGGAACTGGAGAAGATAAAAATTATAGACAGGATTTGCACAATACCTTCAAATGATGGAAAGTAGCATTTGCCATGGGAAATGAAAAGGCCGAGGCAATACATGATACATATAACAGCTGCTAAGAAGATTTCTGACATATTGAAAAGATGCAGTTGAAGGTAACAGTATTAAATGCCAGTTTCCAGAAAATGGAAAAAGTTGCAAGAGAAACTAAAAAGCTCTCCAAACTCCAAAGCAGGTTCTTTACTTACTGGTGGGGCTGTGGAAATACACCATGCACCTGTTCTTCATTGCTCTGGAATTCCATTTGTAGATAACTCTAATCAATGGGGTACAATTTATGAATCGCGAATGAAATTGATACTCAGAAACATTGTTTATTTCCGCTAATCTTGAAAGTTCTATCCGAGAAGGATGAAGTGTTACAGCACATGAAGATGCTGAAGTGATATAGCAGTCGGTGTAACCTTTTGGAATGTACGCATTTGACCATCGACGATTTTGAAACCGTTAAAGGCTTATTAACTTGGTTTAAAAGACTGCTTCTGATTTGAATGATGACTCCCACATGCAACTTATAAATATTTACGTTCTTAAGCCACAAATTGTTGAAAACTCAAGGGCTTGCCAAATAATTCAGAATGTAATTCATCTTGTAATGTGAGGATTAAAGGGGAAGATGGGGAACAAAGAAATGGTCTTGTAGAGACTTAGAGTTGAATCTCCATGGTTGAATTCTCAAGATAGTCGGCAACCAGCACAACATGAGGTTGGTTATTCATCTTTTTTGAAAATTTATTGCGCCAATAGAATTTATTACCTCAAAGCTGTATCATGAGTTATTAATATAATATGAAACTCACTAGAAAGCTCTTGAATACTGTGTTGGACATAGTGCCCTTTCTGATCGGGTGCCACAAGTGTAATGAATTGGCCGTTCAGAAAATTTTTGAACCTTACATTCCAGATCATTTTGTTTGTACTAGTCAAATTATCTTAATACATTTTTGCACCAAATTTCATTTGCTCATCAAATAATTATGCTACGTTCTGACTTTTCCTCAATTTGTTCACATCGTCAGATAATTGTTGAACAAATTGAGCAATCAATTAGCTGGATAAAGTCAGCATTCAGGTGAACACAGTCCATGTTGGATTTTGCTGAAATAGAAACATGCAAAATTTGGTAATCACGAAACATGTGAGTTCTACGTTCTATCTCTAGCTGTAGCTCTTAGTAATTGTGAATTTATAGTGTCCTGGTGAATGCTCAAGGGCCTTTTAATCATCGTGTTTAAATCTTGAGGTAATTGTATTCAATAATTGTAGCTACGAGTAGCTGCTTCTCCCTTTTCCATCATTAGAATAGAGTTGTTTCTTGCCCTTCCCAAGGTTTTGAATGTGCAAAAGAGAATGCCTTTCCAATCGCATTGCAAAAGTATCCGTTAAATGAGGGTTGACATTTTCAAGCATCATTTTGGATAGCTTGCTTAGCTTCTTTATATCTATCTTCCTATTCCGACCGTCGTGGTGAAAAGGACTTCTCTTGGCGGGTGGTGATAAGGTGGGGATGGCTTATATGGTCTACCGCAGTGCGTTTCTTTGAAAATAAACTCAGCGTTTATGTGTAAGTGGTTTTTGAAGCTTATCAATGAACCAAATAAATCATGACCGATGACACCCAGTCATCTCATGTTCCCAAGCTTGCATAGGAAAGAGAAAGGGGGTGGTTAACAAGAGAACAGAAGAAAGGAAGGAGAACCAAATGCCTAGTTGCATATTTCCTCTGTCAGACTTGAAAATTGCATTAATACGTGTTTCTTTTTGAAAGGGTAATAGGCGGTGTTAGTAGCAGACATTTAATGCAGAAATTTCCTTCTCGTTATGCTTTAGCACACTTTAGTCGGATGCTACAATAATGTAGTTCTGGAAGAAACTACTGAATCCTAGAATTTGAACCGGAGGAAAATCTGTATAAGTAGGAGATTAAGGAATTTTGTTTCCTTTTGGAGCTGTTGGCTGAAATATGGCCTAAGAGAGGAGGTGACATATGGAGGTTATCTTTTATTGATGCGCTTTTCTCAAGATTAACAGCTACCATTTCCTTGCTATTCCAAAATCTAGCACTATCAATTTGGGAAGTAAGGAGTACTGAAAGATGTTTAAATTTTCTATTGGGCCACGTTTGTCGACTCTTGAAAGGCTAAACGCAATGGAGAGACTACAAGGACGTTTTGCATTAATGGCATTATTACCAATTACTGCTTCTTTATTTAGGAAAGTAGGGGAAACACAGAGCGTTTTACCAATTTCTTTTCCCCTGGCATCGGAAAGCTCTTTTTCTTTCTTTTGACTTCGCTTGGGCTTTTTATTTCGCTTGTTGGGCATAATTTGATACAGCTTCTGTGTGGAACCAACTTCAAAGGAAATACAAAGATTATTTAAAGGAATACTGTTAAAGCAATTACTTGGAGTTTATGACTTGAAAAAAATTGTTTGATTTTCCATGATAGGGATAGATTCTATAAATTGACAAAATTTCAATGCTTCTCCTAGTATTCCTATTCCTCTTGACCCTTCCAATTGTTCCTGTGACAAACTCCTCACTTTTGTGATTAGCTCTAATTTGGATACTTTTTTGTAAACCCCTTTATGGGGGGAGAGATTAATTCCTCTTTTATCTAAACTTTTTATATTTTTCATCTCAGCTTCTTATACAGTTTTCTTTAACGTCTCTCTGCCTTTTTCCCCCACTGAAGCCTTTATAGAATTAAAGATAAACTCCCCACCATAGCTTTTTAGTTGTCAAAAGTGCAGTTTTTTGTGTTAAAAAATTGGTAAAGTTGTTGGGGATTTTTTATAGTTTCAGATTTGACACCTTTAAGCAACGAGGAAGATAAGAATGCAAGATTAAAGAGTGTATTTGACCATTCTTTTTAGTTAATGAAAGTATTTTTTTTTTTAACTATTTTCAGTTTTTGATTACATGTGACTATATAGTGAAATAACATTTAGAGATTCGAATTCTTTAACAAGTACGAAACTTGTATTTTATATACGAAAATATTGCATTTAAAAAAATATTACTTTCATGTGATAGAATAGAATCTTCTCATGAAACATTACGAAAGATGAAACTTAAGAAAGGTAATATTTTTTTTATGAGTGGTCGAACTTTTCAGGCTAAAGTAAGCATCTTTTCCCCGTTTGGCGGCCAAGTTAGTGGCAGACCACAAGGTCTTCAAAATATTGTCCGTAGAGCATGCCTCTGCAATGCCTTGTGCTGTGCTCTTTTATTTCATGGGATATTGCTGCTCTGTTATTACAGAAATGGTAGTAAGTAGTTTTTACCTTTAATCATGCGTTATCGAAACTTTACTTTTTTGCTTTCTGACATTTCATTTTTAACCCTGACTGCCAATTAGATGAGTTTAGGGAAGGTTAAATGGTAAACTTAGTTCACATGGTCCTGAGAAAGTTATAATTTAGTCCATATGGTTCGATAAAATTTTTATAGGGACTACTTATGAGTATTTTATCAAATCACAAGGACTATTTATGAGGTTTTATCAAATGGTGGGACTAAATTCTAATTTTTAAAATTATAGGGACTGAATTCTAATTTTTTTCAAATCATGGGGACTAAATTTGTAATTTAATCTTTAGAGAAATATCTTATAACGACTGACTTTTTTTTTTTATTCAACAACATATGCATGAGTGGACCAAAATGCTTAACTAGCTTAAAGTTTGTACTACCAATTTCGAAGTTAGAATTGCACCCCACATGGTAGGGAATTCAGATCTCTACCCCTTTATGAAAGACATATTGTTTAACTAAATAAACTATGTTGAGATTGAAACTTACCTCTAGTTAGTTGCACCTAATATGGCTTTTTTTTTCTTTTTTTTTTTTTTTGTTTTTTTGTTTGTTTTTTTTTTTTTTTTTTTTTTTTTGTTTGTTTTTTTTTTTTTTTTTTTTTTTTTGTTTGTTTTTTTTTTTTTTTTTTTTTTTTTTTTGTTTGTTTGTTTGATTTTGTTTTTTTTAGAAACTAGAAATGGTTAGGATATTATCTTAGTGTTATGTGAAATTTTGATTGATAAGTAGATACTTACATAAATTGAATAATTCAACTTGAACATGAAGAAACAATATAATTTTCCTGAAATGTTGTGGATCTGAAATGCTGATCATGTGGCTGAGCTGTAGAATCTGAATTTGAGTGTTGTTTCTTAAACTGAAATTTGAAGCATTAGTTTCTTGTTTTTGGCAGTTGGTTTCTTTAATATAAATAAGTAGAATAGCATATGTTAGTCAATAACAGTAACATAGGGATAATCCAGAGGGGTGGGGCCTTATCCCCATGTCTTCCTTTTGTTTAGTCCTTCTTCTTTAAGAAATACATTATATTGCTGATTAATATTATCATTAAATTTTTTTATTTTTCATAAATTGGGAGCATTGCGTATCATGAAGCATTGTGTCGATAAGATGTCACTGGATACGAGAATGGGAAAGAAATGATTCGAGCTAATGAGAAATGGTACGTTTACATTTCATGTTCCTTCGAATTCGGGTTTAAATCCTATTTCATTCTTAGAATCTTAAGTTTAATAATTTTTTATTATTTATATATTCTGTGGATTTTTTTCCTCCTTTTCTCTCCTAAAAAAAAAAAAAAAAAAAAAAAGCCTTCCTTTCTCATCTCATGTCCTCTCTGACTTTATTCTTTCACCCAACAACCCTTTTTATTAAAACCATCTTTAAATATTATTGTAATTGTAGTTATACATTTAGACTTTCAATTGTAAAATTGAGCCTCAAACTTATACAAATGTTAGAATTGAACTCTTAAACTTACATGTATAAATTGTAACATTGTAAAGTTGATGGTTTAATTTTTATCATTCGGGGTCTAATTTTTATAACTACGATAAGTTTGAGGGTCCAATTTTAACATTGTGTTAGTTTAAGAGCTCAATTTTTTTAATTAAAAGTTTGAGAGTATAACTGCAACTATTACTATTTATCATATTTCAAAGTGGCTTTTGCAATTTGCTCTTAAAAATAAAACATGACATGACAGTTACTTTGCGGACTAGATTAAACCATTTCTCCAAGCTCCAAAACTTAACTAATATGTTTTGAAATCTAGGGCAAAACATATGTACTTTATTGAGAACAATATTATTGAGAGATTCGATCCATAAACTTTTTAGTCGTTAGTACATTTATAGATTAATTGATCTATACTTGCTTTGGCGGGATCAATACTAATAAAATTCTCAATGCCTTAAATTTTATGGACAACGTGAAGCTTACTAAAAATTTTGGAGGGGAAATTAAACTAGTGAAGGGATCTCATATTATTCACGAATATGAAAGAAATCATTTAAGAACCCTCTGACAGCTTGATCTAGGCAATATGTTGTTAGTGCTTTACAGTACACACTGGATAAGGATGGAAGGGGAAAGGCCTCCATTTTTCCGTTAGTTTTTGAAGAGACTGAAATGAAGATACATAAAACTGTGTGCCATTCATTGATGGATTTGGCCAAGCCATAATTCATGTTTGAGAATGATTTTAAAATCATTGTCAATTTCAAAATCACTCTAAAACATGTTTTTAACCTCTCAAAACTAATTTTTACAACATGAAAAATTGTATAAAAGTGTAAAGTTGAAAATTAAATAAATTTTGAGTAATTAAAAATGTGTTTTCAAGTGATTTTAAAAATGTCAAAAGTGACATGCACTCAATATTATGGTTTCTAATTTTTTAATATTTTGTAGTACCATGTCTTTTGTATATTTATAGATTCTACATTGATGTCAATGAATATCACCCTGTCTTTAAAAGTGCACAAATGTGACACAATGAATGAAAGTAGTATTACTATGTCATAGGTACTCCTTCCATTTACCCTATGCATTTGTCATGTCAGTACTCTTTAATACTCTCTAAAGATGGTATGAAGTTTATTAGTATTAAAAATATCTAAAAAGTAAAATTATAATGGGAAGAAAGTGAATATGGTACTCATTTAAAGAAAATTTAATTCAACTATAATTGATATGCATTTTCTTTCTTGAGGTTGGAGATTAATTCTCCCCTCTGGCAATTGTTCAAAAACAAAGCAGGTATAATATTACTATAGTATAATATTCTTATAGTACCATAAAATTTTCCATTGTGCTTGGATATGAATTATTACAACTGTAATGTAATTTATAAATGGCCAGACAGGTTTGTTTTTTTAGTAATTGTAATTTACACTTCCTAACGGTTGAGACTTGAGAGCATAAGGGCTAAGGAGAAAAAAATTTCAGTTGTGGCAAAAGGCAGATGGAAGAAGAAAATGGGAGTGGGAGAAAGAAGAGGGTAGAGATAGAAAGTAGATTAGGGGCAAAAGAAATAAGGAAATATTTTTAAGTTTAATAATTAAAAATTTAGGAAAAAATATTTTTTAAAAAATGAAAAATAGGTGCCACGTGAGCGTAATTAATTGAAAGTTTAAGAATATTTCTAGATATATATCTACAGAGTAAAATTATTGAGTTAACTCAATAATTGCATAAACCAAACTACCAACTTAAAAGTAAACTTTCTTTTAATTCTATCACCACCAACCTTTTCTGATTGGTTTGATGTGACACTAGCAGCAAGCACCGAAAAGCTTTAACTAAAATTTTGCATTCTGCTTACTATTTAATATCCTCCCATCCATAACTAAAATAATGATACAAGCAAAAAAATTTAGGAGCAGCTGAACTAAACGATGGAGAGTATGAGACTTAAACTGCACTTAAGTATTGCTCATGATATAATACAAGGAAAAGTTGAGTCGTGTCCTATGTGTGGATCTAAATCAGTGTACGTAATACAAATTTGAAGGAATTGTAGTCCATAGTCTTGATTAAATGAGAGAATTAAACTAAAATGACCAGAATGATTAATTCTGTGTCATCGGTTAGTACCTTTCATTATAGGTCACGAATCACTCCCATTATTATTGAAAAAATATTTTCAATTATATAAAGGCTAAAAATGATAGGGGAAAAAAAAAACATCAATATCATCAACCACATATTTGTACTCTTTTCCACTTCAAGTAATATGTTTCAACCAATTGAAAAGAACTCAACAACCCGGTGAGTAAGTCTAAAGGGAAGTGAAAAGACCTTGTATTCTGCTTCCTATATACATATCAGTAATCACCCTCTCTATCTTAGGATAATTGGCATTTAAATGTAAACTCCTTTTGTTTCCGATTTCAATCAAATTCCCAAAAAAAAAAAAAAAAAAAAAAAAAAAAAAAAAAAAAAAAAAAATTTAACT
>QLSR01000225.1:3611291-3701913 GCA_031780015.1 Citrullus colocynthis
AAAAAAAAAAAAAAAAAAAAAAGTAACAATAGAAAAAAGAGAAATTTAACTTGACACCTCACTCAATTTTCAGATCACTTGGCTCATGAACATAATAGAGAAAGCTATTAAATCCATATCGGAATGCATTACCTCAGCGACGTAAATCATGGTAGTTGCTTTCTGAACCGTTTCAGAATTCCCATGGCAAAGGAATGTGAAAAATCCATAGCCGTAACCCTATAACAAAAATAGTGTAAAAATGGTTTGAAGTTAGTAAATTACTAGATCCGGCCATTTTGGACAAGAATTTACTCGTTAGTGCCTATGATCAAAGGAAAAAAAAAGTGATGGAGCTTGAGAATAAATTAAAAGAGAGAAGGAATTAAGTTCAGAATTTACTCTTTTAGTGCCTCCTGATCAAATTGTTCAAGGAAGTGCTACATCTGAGACAACCCTGGATTCACTTTGTCTCACAGCTAATGGATTCACCATAAAGCCACCTCGTCGCTGGACGTGAAACCTATGATTCTCCAGATTCATAGACCCAACATCTACATTAGTTCCATGGCGATCACCCAATCTACCGCGCATTGGAGCCAATGGAGTTGCACCAGTGGGAGTTGAGAACTTTGATGTTGAGTGTCTGCTTTCTCTTTTCCAGAACCTTGAGCTCAAAAAATCAGCTCCAGGTAGCAGACAACATGTGGTTGTGGGAGTGTTCGCATAAGACATCCTTCCGCTTGATACAGCTAGATCATATGAGATCTCATCCAATGCCAATTCTAGACCATGTACACGCGTCTCCAACGATCGCATTCCGTTCTGTGAACTCCCGATGAAGTTCTAAATGGTAGATAAGGCAAAACACAAGTGAGATTAATAGGCCTTAAAGACTGCATTGCAATGAGTGATCAATATATAGGAGATTGCATACAATCAAGCGCTAACAGTAACATGCGGTTGTAATTTGTACTTCAATAAGAAACATGCTTTTTGGGAGAAAATTGTAGGGAAGTTATAAAATGACACAAGCAGCTGAAACAATAGTAGCCCGAATGTAAGCTTCAGTGGCAGTGTATGCACTCAGAGTTGTTATATCCCGTATTTGAACAACCTTGTTCCATGTTTTTTTCTTTTTTGATGATTCCCCTTGTTCTATATATTGTAATATTGTATAATGTGCCTGGATTCCATGTTCTATGTGCTTGTCGTCTACTGTCCTATCTACTTTGTACAATGACTTGAGTGTACTCGTAGATTTCCTGTATTCTAATGATTCCAATTTCCAAGGAGCGATTTAATATATTGATACATGAGCATGCATATGTCTCGGAAGATTTATCATCTTTAGAACGGGACAATGAGGAAGACATACACGACTTAACTGAGGGCACAAATCAAGCATGAAGAAATGAAAATAAATTCAGCTTCAACACATTTCTTCCAGATTAAGAAAAGATTTCAGGATTCGGTACCAACCTGGAGGATATCTAGAAGGCTGGATTGCTGCTTTTCAATTTGATTTAGCTGGTTACGGATTAAATGCAGTTCTTCGGAGTCTTTGTGTTTCCTGTGCAGATCGTCGGTTGCATTACTTGCTACAACAGTCGATTCAGGGAACTCCTCGGGACAAGGAACTACGCGAGATCCAGACCTGAACCCACCAAATTTAATTGTCTTATCGTCAGAAATCTTATTGAAGAGTGCCCGTTTTGTTTCTGGTTTCGAAATCTTGGCTTTCTCACTAAACCTTCTATCCGGAATATTTTCATCTCTTTCCTTCAGTTCTCCCGAGGAAGACTTCCTAACGGAGACTTCTACTTTCCAGTCCAGAGGCTTCTTACGCTCAACCTTTTGGAGCATTGACAAACTTGCTTTCTTGTCACCACCACTCAAAGGGCTTCTCCTTCTGGCTGCCGTCGCAGGTGAGGCATCCGGTGGTGTAGACTTGTAAACTGGGATAACGTTCTTCCTCGGGAGAGGAGCATCAAGACGAGCTGAAGAATTATTCATGAATCCAGGTGGATAACGTCCATCACTTGCGATTTCTAGAACAGAATAAAATACCAAAATGGAAGAAATCACAAGGCTGTAAACAATTTTACCAGACATGCAGGAAATTAGCAAAACATCCACTAAAGATAATGTCAAAATATGCTATGCTACCTTTCGAGGAAGATTGGGAATAAGCAGGCGCAGACGCCTCATCCGAGAGATCGGGAATCTGTTTCCATGCCTCGAGCATCTGACTCATTACCTCTCGTACAACCTTAACCTATATCACAGTGGTTAGAAAAACGAGATTAAATATCTGAATTCGATTCGTTTGTTGTATTTTTAAAGCCATTAATAAACTGAACCTTATCGAATCGCCGACTCTCGAGCGTTTTCAAGCAACCAGCCTTGAACTCCGCAAGAGCATCCCTCTCCACGACTGCTAGCTTTCCTAGCGCCTCCGCCGCAGATTTCCTCGCCGCCCAATCCTCACTGCTGAGGAATGCAACCAAGCACGGGACCAAATTTTTCAGAGCTCCATTACCGAAAGCTCCGTCAACTCCAATAACACTTCCGATCAGTGTCAAGAGAGCCGGCTTTGCCTTGAAACTCTCGCATTTCAAAAGCTTCTCAAACCTCGGCAAAAGCTTGCCGAGCTTAACCGGATCCGGATCCGGTGCAGCATCAATTGCTGAAGCCAAACAC
This sequence comes from Citrullus colocynthis, assembly GCA_031780015.1. Taxonomy (NCBI): domain Eukaryota; kingdom Viridiplantae; phylum Streptophyta; class Magnoliopsida; order Cucurbitales; family Cucurbitaceae; genus Citrullus; species Citrullus colocynthis. The sequence goes on from QLSR01000225.1 coordinate 3,613,974, forward strand.
AAAGCCGCTCCGATCTGCGAATTAGAATCCTGCTCCGTGAAAAGCGAATCAGTTAAAGGCTTCAAAAACGTGGAAAACGGCGGTTTGGTAACACTGGAAGCAAGTGCGGCTACGGAGTTAACACAGGCGGATCGGACCGACGAATCAGGATCGCGGAACCGGCGTGTAATGTTGGAAAGAATCTTCGATAGGTACAGAGATAGAGAATTTCCATGAATCTCTGAAAGAACAGCAAAGAGACGAATGCATTGCTTCCTCACCAGCGACTTATCCGATGCATCAGTGGAGTATATACAGGAAAGGAAAATCGGCAAGGAGTTGGCGTCAAGACTCCGAGCAATGGATTCGAGCTCGGATGCTGCAAGGGAGTAGGTATCTCGGTCGGAAAGCTTGGTGAGGCAAGAGAGAATCCGAAGCTTCAGGCTCTGCGGCGCAGAGGCAGAGAGAGCCATGACGAGAGGAATTATAGTCGGAGGAGGAGTCAGACCTCAGGCGGCGGCGACAGAGGTTGAAATTCCGGCAACATTGCCGGACGGAAGCGGAACAATGGCTACAGATTTTTCCCGCGGGGAGTTGGGGAAGAAGATGGAAGTCATGAAGAAACCGGTTTATGCTTTTAAACTGTTGAGAACTGTGTGGAAGAAGATGCCGGTGATTACAATGAATTTTATATATAATTTATTTATTTATTTGAAAGCTTATATATATCATTTAATTATAACCTAAAATTGGCATTAAATTAATCATAACTTATACGTTGGTCCACACATATATACATTTATTTCCCTCACAAACTTCTTCACCATTCTTTTTCTTTTTCATTTTCTTTTTTGGATAAAATAGTATACCTACTTTTATTTATTTATTTATTTATGTGTCATATTAAAGTTGTATATGTACTTTATTTTGGTAGTTTTAACTTCCCCACTTGTGTTCTTTTCTCCCTTTTTAAGTCTTTATGAATTAAAATTTACATAAAAAATGCATATATGTTCTTTATATACATAAAAAAGTTTTTCTCTAATTCAAAAGTAATAAATAGTTTTTTTTTTTTTTTAAGTGTTAGAAGAGGCCCAGATTGTTATTCTTTTCAATATAATTTTAGCTTTAAAAAACTTAAAGAGATTTTAACGTCAAAATTAGGTGGCAATTATATATTTGAATCTGTTTATCTATACTATCTTTTTATTTAACTTGAGATAGGTAAACAAAAGTAAATTAGTATTAAAACAATTTTCAATGCAAACTTTTTGGGAGTTCTTCATTCAATTATTGTAGAGAGAGTATTGGAAAAAATGGTAACAAAGTCGAAGTCATTCTTTCAAAATGCATGTTTCAGAGTGATTTTGAAATAGTTAAGATCACTTTTTGTTATGTTCAAAATTACTTCGAATGTGCCTTTAATAACTCAAAATCAATTCAATGTATAATTTAACACTTTTAAGCGCAATGTTCATATTAATAACATTGAATCTAAATGGCTAAAAATACTTTCATAGTAATGTTGAAAAATGGACAAAAATAACTTTTACCATATCAAAATTACATTTATTTTCCTTACAAATAATTCATGATTCATTGAGTGAACTTGTGCTACTTTCCTTGACTTGTCTTTTTGGACATTTGATGATATGCTAAATGCATAAAAAATTGCTGGATATATTTCAATTTAGTTTTTTCAAACGAGGTTAATCTTTAGTTTTGAAAAAATATGGGGCAAAATGTTTCTATTTTTATTTAAACTCTTTTAATAAAAAAAATTGTTTGAAATAAATTTCGAAAGTGTTTCAAAAGCTGTTTTGAATGATTGTCAAACACTTTAATTTTTTTTTAAAATGACTTTTTTTTTAAAAATTAAACACTTGAAAAGTTAAACCAGACACATTTATAGTATAATGCATTAAAATTCAATAACTAAATATAACAACTACCTATTGCATGAAAATAAGTAAATGCAAGGTTAAATTACATAAGATATTCATGAATTTTTTAACTTACTTTAAAAACACTCCTATTATTTCAAAAATTTGAATATTACTCCATAAATATTACAAAATTATTTTTGAGTAGAAATCTGAACTTCTACTTTAAAAATAATTTTAGAACTTTTATGAAACGTCAAGAAAACATGGCAAGATTTAAAAATATAAGTAAAATACAATTTCAATCCTTGAAGTTTGAAATATGTGTTTATTTGGTTATGACCTTTCAAACGTAACACTTTATTTTATGGTATTTAGAAAATAGTTTTAAATGATTTTTAATTTCATGGAACCAAGAATTGAGTTATAAAGTCTGAGATTTTTGTATTATTTATTTTTTTTAATGATTTATCCTAAATTTAACATATTGATATCTATTAATTTAGGTAGCAATAGAACAGGTAAGGAGGTCAAAAAGAAGGGGAAAAAAAAAAGTAAGAAAAGAGTAAATTTGGGATAAAGGGAACATGTGAAGGGGACTGAAAATAAAAAAGGTAAGAACTTTAATTGACCTTAATTTTTAAGGACGCGTGGCACGGAATAATTGGCCTTTTGCGTCACCTGCTGGCGACGACCAACCTACTTTCATCATTATTTTAACCATTTCACTGTTTGCTTCATCTACAATCTTTCCGCGCAGTCTTCTGCCTATTAAAATTTTCATCTTAAATAATTAAAAAAACACTTAATTCAACCAAATCACTATTATTTTGCATTATTTTTATGAATTATTTCAAATACATTCAATCTATCATTTATCGTACCTTATTATATGGTGAATAAAATAATATTCTTATCATATTCTTATTGTTTTTTATTATTAGCGTGGGTAACTCGCATGAGTTGGTTCAGAAGGGATGCCCAAGTGTCTCCTTTTCTTATTCTCTAACATCTCACTCCTAGATCCATGGATTTCTAGTAGTCATTTTGATACTAGGATATTTTTTTCTCTAACCTAGGGTGTCAGACCTTGATTATGTTCTTTTATCTAAAAAAAACGAAAGAAAGAAAGAAAGAAACTCGCACGTGTTCCTCGACATCATGGTCCTCTCTTGGGATTGTCAGTTAGCTCGCTTTCCCTGGTCTCGCCTTTTGAGGTGATCTGCATGAGAGTGATTCACACTGGTGTAGTGCCGAACCTACCACACTCTAATGCCTAAGTCAATACATGAGTGTAACTAAGCACACAAAAGCGAGGTCAAAGTTCTCCTTGGGAGATTACTTACTCTTCTCCTTTGGGATCATTGAATGAGGCTATTTATAATATTTATCCTCTGACATTTGCTTGTAGTTACGTGTAACTTCGACAATGTTAGGGTAGTTACGACGATCAATGTCATAGGGTGCCAGAGTGTTTTCACGACTCTATCACCCAGTCAATTCTGTTCCACACTACTAGAATTTTGGCCTTCCTTGATGGCCAAAAAAAATCAAGAAAGACATATTTTGATGGCCAAAAACTATCAAGAAAGCCCATATCAAGAAAGCCCGCCCATCAAGATAGATTGTTTTCTTGATGGCCAAAAAACATCAACACACTCTATTTCTTGATGGTCATGTCCATCAAGATAGGTTCTCTTGATGGGTTTTGGCCATCAAGTATTGGAGATTGACCATCAAGAAATGTTCTTTTTCTTGATGGCCAAAAAACATCAAGACAATCCCTAACTGGATGATTTTGACCATCAAGGTAGGGTTTCTTGATGTTTTTTGGCCATCAAGTATTGTAGATTGACCATCAAGAAAGTGTTATTTTCTTGATGGTCAAAAGACATCAACACAAACCATATCTTGATGGTCATGTCCATCAAGAAAGGGATTGTGTTGATGTTTTTTGGCCATCAAGAAAAGGAACATTGACCATCAAGAATGATCATTTTTATTGACGTTTTTTGGCCATCAAGATAAATGTAGTGTTTTTCTTGACGCCTTTTGGCCATAAAAAATCTACCTTTCTTGACGTTTTTTGGCCATCAACTATAACAATTTAATTAAAATAAAAAAAAGGAAGAATCGGGTCATTGTGACCCCCCACAATCGACCTATACTCGACCCCAAAACTGTTTTGTACCTGCAGTCTGCATATACTCCAAACAACCTAGATACTCCAAACATCATACCACAACATAATGAATCAAATAATTTTCATTAATCAACTAATAAAATACTTTTTTGTACAAAAAGTTAGTATCTTGAATAGAAACATGAAGCATACTCTACCAAACTTGAACCTATCGAACCAAAAACTTCGTCCCTAAATCTAATATCAAACTGTGGAGTCACAACACTCAAATATAACGTCCTATAAAGTCACAATAGTCAACTCTAATTGTGTCTAATTCCAATTGACTATATTGTGTTTGTCTCGTCAACTGCAAGTAAACAAACCATATTAGATTGATGGCAAAAAATAATGCTATTAAGTGTAATAACTATAGTTAAACAATATGGTTTAAGCAAATGCATACCACGTCTGTAACTGTTGTGCTCCTCTGAGTTACTATGTCGTGTATAAACTTCATAGTATAATACCCACATTCCGTGCTGCCCGGTTGTTTAGCACACTATATATGTACACATATATTTCAGCCCATGATAGAATAAACCAAATCTTGTAATCTAAAATACTACATTATTACATCGAAATTGAAATGCTTACCTTAACGGGTACCCACGTAACAGGTCGGGATCGTGTACTTGTTCGAGCATAAAACATTCTCATGGCCCTAAACAAAACAAACGCACAAATATATTAGATTGTTAACATAATGAAAGTACATAATGTGAAATACTTTTAATTACTTACGTATTGACAATAGTTTTCACATCTTCACGAACACCAAGTCCTATGGAGTCAACTGAATACACTGTATTACTTCGTAGATTGATGACAACTACCATCCAATGATATCTACATAAAAGAAGTAACTCAAAACATTTAGATAAATCAATGTTTATCATTAAAAAAAATTATTCAAATGATCATTTTTCTAAACTTACCCGGGATTATACGGACATATCAACAACTTATTCTTTGTTGAGGTCAACCTGTTGCATAAGAATGTAGAACATTGTTCATCGGTGCCTGAGTCACTTGAAATCTGCGCAGGATGAATAAATGCATAATCCTCTAATATACTTGGGTCGGCTGCTACCAAACATCTAAGATCATAATAAAAAAAAAAAAAACTGTTAATATTAGAAATGTTACGATAAATCATTACTATTAATCAAATTAGTTAATTGTACATACGCGATATAACCCGTTATAATTGAGAGTGCCAATTCCTCCATCTGACATAATTGTTTTATGCTATCCTTCATCATATAGAAGTTGAAGTGGTACCCAAAAATCTGATCATCAATTGGGATATGCAAATATTCATCAACCATCTCCTCTTCCACGAATTTTAGCACAAATCGTATCGTTGCTGGCAACTTTGACACATTGACCTTTGGTTTCTTTCCTTTTAAAGCAGTTAACTCTTGAGAATGCTTCTTATGTGACTTTTCAAAAAATGTCAAATATTAAAACGGAACTTGCAAATGAAATAACTCATGTTTTCATAAATAAAAATTTACCTTTTCTGCTTTTTCTACAACCACCAAATGATTTGGCCATGGAACATACGATCCAATTGCATCAGAAACCCTATAAATACTTCCAACAACAGGTATGGGTAATATGGAGTTGGTGTCCTCCACCACTTCAATGAGAACCCGCACATCGTTCACCCCAAGTGTTACCCCATAAACTACTTCGTTAGACCATTGTCTCTTGAAAACAGTACCTGCTGCCACAATGTTATCAACACTTCCAACAGCAAGACTACAAGGTCTCCCCTAAAATGTACATTCAAACGGTCAACCTATTATCAATGTCAAACAATCCATCAACACAATAACTTATTAATCATGTAAATATAATTTTTACCTGATCTATTTTTTCCTCATGTGCGGGCGATGATATGATTTGTTGATCATGTGCAACTGAATGTGTTTCCTCGACCTTCATTCGAGAATTTAACTCGTGCATACGTTTAACCATTAAATTATATTGATCCAAAATCAGTACTTTCTCCTTTTTCCAAATTGTCTCTGGATCGTCATTCTTTGAAGTTTATGTGGGTTCTGTTGGGATGTATTTGTGGAAGTATAATGATGGTGTAACCAAGCCCCCTACACCTTTTACCCGTCCTCGGTGTTCAGGTGCTCCCAATGCTTGGGTCAATATATCATCTGAATAACCTTCATAGTTAACACAATCTTTGGACAGTTCATCCTATAATTTTTATAGATAAACATTTTATTTCAAATAAGTTATAATGTATTACATACACTCATAGAGAAGTGATCATTAGATTATTACTTACAATTTTCACTGCAACCTCTTCGACGTCTTTATTTAAAAATTCTCCATCTTTTCCTAGTCGAGTATGTTTCCAAACAGTGGCTCGATCTGCTGTTGTAGACAACTTTCCTTGTTTTTTCTACAAGTATATATGAGTAAAATAAAGTTGGAAGAACGCCACATAATAAATTATTGGTAAATAATAAATTGTTATCACATAAAACTTACCAACTCCTCACTTAAATTTGCATAACCTTTGCGTGATGTTCTATGATTGTATTTGTATTGTTTGCGCCGCTCTTTCTGCAAATTTCTACGTGCCTACAATACACTCCACATAATACAAGTTAAATAAAGCAACATATTTGATGATTCAAACATAAAATAATTAATAACACTAACCTGGAAGTTGTCTGATAGAGCTTGGTTAACAAAAATTTCCCAATCAGCTATATCGATAGAAGGATACTCAGATGGAGGAAATTTCAAGCATTCTGACATGTCTGTATATGGGTCAACGTGCTTACTCCTTAGACAATTTTTGAAGTTTCGAAATGCAATCCCAACTTTTATCAAAATATCCTTCTTAGATTTCGGGTTTATCACAAAAGACTTCTGAAAATTACAAAATAACATACATGTAAACATATCTAAATCCAAATACATCATATTTTATTGAATTAAACATTAAATACATATTAGTTACCTGGATGCTCACGAAAATTTTTTCTTTCAGTTCTGATGGCACGTCTTTCCACGAAGCATATGAAATTGGTATGTGGTTCCTCACACAAGTCCCAATGTAACTTACCATTTTTGTGGCATTTTTTCCAATCCATTGGCCTTGATCATTGTACTCAATAACCCACCGATCTGCATCCGATCTAATCTGTGTTAGTTGAATCATAGTGGTAGGACCACGAATCGATCGGCGGGTAGACGGTGTCTCCAAATCATGTGCTGTTTCTAACGAATGACCATCACTACCAGGTGAGACGTGGTCATCGTTGTTAGTGTCCATCTGTAAGTATCCTGCAATGAAAGTAAATGTTATTAGTGGACTAAAAGTAAGTGTAACTAATAAGCAAAACTAATCAATTAAGTTAATTGAAACACTCAAATTGTTAAGGAATGCAACACAACATGCCAACACATTATAATAAGTCATACCATCTATAATAGATCATCATTGACCATCCAAGTGCCATTACAGTCACTTCGAATATAGACCGAATCATCTTCATCCATGTCTTCAAATGCATTTGAAGCAACGACATTTTTAGAACTACTGTAATTTAAAGTTATGTCACCTAACTCATCTTCGTTTATATGATTTTCGTAATCCCTATTTGGAGGGTGCAACACAACATGCCATCGAGTATCACTTGGGTCTTCGACGAAAAATACTTGTTTCGCTTGTGATGCTAGTATAAAAGAATCAGACTTATATCCAATGCGTTTAAGATCAACTAGTTTAAATCCCAAATCATCCGTTCTGACACCACTGGCACTATCAACCCAATTACATTTAAACATTAGAATCTTAAGAGTAATATAATTCAACTCCCACATCTCTTGAATCACGCCATAAAATGACATGTCCGTCACTATTGGATTTTTATCTTTTGCACTAGCTATCTGCATTGCCTTCGCTACTAAACAAACTCCACTATTTTGCACATTACGAGCACTATCACGGTTCTCTGTATTGTAACGAATTCCATTTACAAAATAACTAACATAAGTTATCACAGTAGGCGAAGGGCCATGTGATATCCATCTCACTGTATCAGATACTGTGTTGTTCGGTAACTCAAGCTCTGTAGCAACCTATGAGTGTATAAGCATAAGTTATAAGCATGAAACTAAAAATTTGTAAAAATATGTAATCAAAATACAATAGCCATCGTCCTTCGAAGCATACATGATCACGAATCCAAGAAATGAAAGTTCGATTATGCTCATCTTGTAGCCACTTTTGGTTTCTTGACTTTGATGGATACAATTTTCTCAAATGGTTCATATGTTTCCTAAAATGACATATAATTCATCACAGATGTTATAAATATCAAATTATTAGCAACATGATAAAAAACATGAGCTTAAGATTAAGTCAACATACTCTATGTAAGGTTGTACGTCATCTGTATTTTCCAAAACATACAAATGAGCCTGCATTAGTTGTTCTTTTTCGGGATTCATGTGTGAAGCTGCAGATGAAGGTCGTCCTACTTCATCGATCTGACCTCGGTCGATTGCCTTTCCAAGTCCAATTGGCATCCCATCGTGTAAAAAATCTGTACAAAATTCTACAGCTTCCTCAACAATATACCCTTCAGCAATACAACCCTCCGGTCGATTTCGATTTCGAACATATCCCTTAAGAACTTTCGTGTAACGTTCGAAGGGATACATCCATCGAAGATATACCGGGCCACAAAGACGAACTTCTCTGACTAGATGTACAGTTAAATGCATCATTATGGTGAAGAACGACGGAGGAAAGTATTTTTCAAACAGACACAATATCACTGCAATCTCGTGCTCCAAGACGCTTAAATGTGTAATGTCTACCACTTTACTGCATATAGCATTAAAAAAAGAACACAATCGTGTGATAGCATTTCTCACGTGCTTAGGTAGTACACCGCGAAGTGCAACAGAAAGCAATTGTTGCATGAGCACGTGACAATCATGGGACTTTAACCCTGTCACTTTTAAAGTGTCAATTGATACAAGACTTTGTATGTTAGAAGAATACCCTTCAGGAACTTTCATTTTTGACAATGAATCACAAACAACCCGTTTCTCATTTTTGGATAACGTGTAACAAGCAGGAGGTATGTATATCCTTCTCCCCACGACCTTTGGCGCCAACTCAGGACGAATTCCTAGTTGTTCCAAGTCACGACGAGTCTGCAATCCATCCTTTGTCTTGCCAGGGATGTCAAGCAAGGTACCAATCAAATTCATGCATACATTCTTCTCAATGTGCATAACATCTAAACAATGTCGAACGTGCAGCTTTTTCCAATATTCAAGTTCAAAAAATATAGAAATCTTTTTCCAACAACTGCGCAAAGAACTTATCGGATTCTTATCTTTCGACGAATCAAACTCGTAAGGAGAATTATTATTGATGAACATTTCAAATATACTTTCTCCAGACAGCGGTTGTGGAGCCATCCCAAGTTCTTTTTCATTATTGAATGCCTTTTTTTGTTTTCGAAACGGATGGTCAGGTGATAAAAATTTTCTATGTCCAAGATATGCCATCTTTTTTCCAAATTTTAAATGTATGGCAGATGTGTTTTCACCGCATATTGGACACGCACAATACCCTTTAACTGTGCAACCCGCTAAATTACCATATGCAGGAAAATCATTAATAGTCCACAACAATACTGCCTTTAATGTGAAAACTTCACGTCGATACCCATCATAACATGGTACACCATCATTCCAAAGAATTTTCAAATCATCTATTAAAGGGGTCAAATACACGTCTATGTTGTACCCCGGTTGCTTTGGCCCAGAAATTAGCATGGTTAACATCATAAATTTGCGTCTCATACATAACCAGGGTGGGAGATTATATGTTGTCAAAATCACAGGCCAACAACTATACTTACTATTCATCTCGCTATAAGGATTTATCCCATCAGTTGATAAAGTAAGGCGAAGGTTCCTCTCTTCATTTCCAAACTTAGGCCATAAATGATCGACCAATTTCCAAGATGGAGAGTCAGCTGGATGGCGTAGGTTTCCATCAACCAATCTTTCATTAGCATGCCATGTTAGGTTCTTTGAATGTATCGGACTATTGAACATTCTTTGAAATCGTGGTATTGGTGGAAAATACCATACAACCTTAGCAGGCACTCCTTTTTTCACTTCAGAAGAGTTCTTACACTTCTTCCACCTTGACTCGTTACAATGAGGACAATTAGATGCATCAGCAAACTCTTTTCTGTATAGGCAACAATCGTTGGGACATGCATGAATCTTTTCATAGGACATTCCTAGAGTAACTAAAATTTTTTTTGCCTCATACGTAGATTTTGGCAATTCGTTATTTTCGGGTAATATACTTTTCAACAATGTTAACAGTTCTGTAAAGCTAGTATCGCTCCACTCAAATTTTGCTTTCAAGTGATACAATTTGACTAATGTACCCAACTTAGTCAATTTTTCACACCCAGGATACAGAGGTTTCTTAGCATCTGCAAGCAACTTATTAAATTGTCTGGGATCATCAACACTATGTTGTTGGGTTGCTTCATCCATCTCAACGATGTTGTCATCAAAATCATCGTTAAACACTTGTTTGTCAAGGTTTTTGTCTGATTTTGGTATCATATTCGATGGAGAATACCTAACAAGACTTTCTCCATGCCATATCCAATTATCATATCTTATGTCAATACCATATATTAATAAGTGGTTTTTCACTTCTTTAGTGTTCAATATCTTGCAATTTCCACACTTAACACATGGACATCGTATAAAAGTTTTACCACTCAAATGTATTTGAGCAAACTCAATAAACCTATCAACGCCTTCTTCGTATTCGTTAGATAATCTATCTTTTTTCATCCATGTTTTATCCATTATGTTAAAACCTGAGCAAATGAAGTGAATAAGTCATATCATATTATACTAATGAGACAATAAGGACACATAAGAAAATGAAATATAATGGAATACACATTTAATTTAACTAAAATTATAACACATCATATAAGTGACTACCATAGCTGCAGGATAGTCATCCACCTTATAGAAAATGAAATATAATGGAGTACACATTTAACTTAACTAAAATTATAACACATCATATAAGTGACTACCATAGCTGCAGGATAGTCATCCACCTTATAGTAATTAACATAATACATTATACCCAGAAAATATAGATAATCAGACTCAATTGATTGAAAAAAAATTTATTTCAAAACTTACTCGAATTTAAGGGTTCCTAATTCTCATCTAGTTAACCTCCCCTTTCATCACGTTTTCCAAACACACACCTCTTTTTATACCTTAGTAGATAGTTGAGTTTAGTGAATTATTTATACGCTCACTAATAACTTAGAAAACTATTTTTGGTTTGTCATCACTATACTTTAAAAAAACATAAACAAAAGATTCTTAATTGTGTTTGAATAGTTATTAATTTTATTAGCTTACAAGGAAATTAAACCTAAATTTTACAGCAACCAAATACCAAAACTAAAATGCAAAAATATAGAATTCATAGTGATAATAACAAAAATTTAATACTCACAAGCACCGGATGACGAATAGCGAACGAACACCGACTGCTACCAAGAACTAGCGAACCCAAAAACTACCACGAACCGGCGGCGGCGAGAAAGGATATGCGGAGGAGGCGGCGGAAGGGTATGCACGAGGCGGCAGAAGTTCTTGCACGACGCGGCGGCAGGGATGAAAGTGCACGATGACGACGGCGGGACCGAAACTGTACCACGACGGCGGCGGGGATGGATCTGCACGATCCGGCGGCGGGGATGAAATTGTACGAAGTGGCGGTCGAGACGAACTTGCATGACGCGGCGGTGGAGACCGACTTGCACGACGACGGCGGTGGGATCGAAGCTGCACCACGACGGCGGTGGGGACGGATCTGTCTGCGCGAGTGGATCTACGCAAACGGCGGCGAAGAAGATGGATCTACGCAAACGGCGGCGAAGAAGATGGATCTACGCAAACGGCGGCGAAGAAGATGGATCTACGCAAACGGCGGCGGAGACGGACTTGCACGACGACGGCGGTGGGACCGAAGCTGCACCACGACGGCGGCGGGACGGATCTGCACGACGACGGCTGTCTGCGCGAGTGGCGGCGGCTGTGTGACGGTGGATCTACGCAAACGGCGGCGGATAGGTTTGCACGAGTGGCGCCGGTGACGGATCTACGAACGGTGACGAGGTGGCGACTGTGTGATGCGGTGACGGCGACGGCGATTCTTCCGGCGATGTGGTCGATGTGGTCGATTCGGTGACTGTGTGATGTGGTCGATTCTTCCGGCGACGGCGAACTCAAAGTAGATGGTTGGAGAGCGGCGGCTGACTAATGCAATGAGTTTCCAAACCCTAATGTAAATAGGGTTTTAATAAGAAATATTTCTTGATGGGCAATGCCCATCAAGGAAAGATGTACCAAGAAGGTGTAGTGTTTTTTCTTGATGGCCAATTAGTGACCATCAAGAAAGGCTTATAATAAAATTTATTTATTGAGTTTTTTTCTTGATGGCCAATTAGTGACCATCAAGAAAGGCTTATAATAGAATTTATTTGTTGAGTTTTTTTCTTGATGGCCAATTAGTGACCATCAAGAAAGGCTTTTCCTAGAATTTATTTTTTGGGTTTGTTCTTGATGGCCAATTAGTGACCATCAAGAAAGGCTTATAATAGAATTTATTTATTGAGTTTTTTTCTTGATGGCCAATTAGTGACCATCAAGAAAGGCTAATAATAGAATTTATTTATTGAGTTTTTTTCTTGATGGCCAATTAGTGACCATCAAGAAAGGCTTATAATAGAATTTATTTATTGAGTCTTTTTCTTGATGGCCAATTAGTGACCATCAAAAAAGGTTTTACCTAGAAATTATTTTTTGGGTTTTTTCTTGATGGCCAATTAGTGACCATCAAGAAAGGCTAATAATAGAATTTATTTATTGAGTTTTTTTCTTGATGGCCAATTAGTGACCATCAAGAAATGCTTATAATAGAATTTATTTATTGGGTTTTTTTTTTGTTGGCCAATTAGTGACCATCACGAAATACTTTTCCTAAAATTTATTTTTTGGGTTCTTTCTTGATGACCCCATCAAAAAAGGCTTTTAATAGTATTTATTTATTGAGTCTTTTTCTTGATGGCCAGTTAGTGACCATCAAGAAAGACTTATAATAGAATTTATTTATTGGGTTTTTTTTTTGTTGGCCAATTAGTGACCATCACGAAATACTTTTCCTAAAATTTATTTTTTGGGTTCTTTCTTGATGACCCCATCAAAAAAGGCTTTTAATAGTATTTATTTATTGAGTCTTTTTCTTGATGGCCAGTTAGTGACCATCAAGAAAGACTTTTCCTAGAATTTATTTTTTGGGTTTTTTCTTGATGGCCAATTAGTGACCATCAAGAAATACTTTTCCTAGAATTTATTTTTTGGGTTATTTCTTGATGGCCAATTAGTGACCATCAAGAAATACTTTTCATAAAATTTATTTTTTGGGTTCTTTCTTGATGACCCCATCAAAAAAGGCTTTTAATAGAATTTATTTATTGAGTTTTTTTCTTGATGGCCAGTTAGTGACCATCAAGAAAGGCTTTTCCTAGAATTTATTTTTTGGGTTTTTTCTTGATGGCCAATTAGTGACCATCAAGAAAGAGTTTTCTAATTTATTACACTCATTGTCAATATTTCGATCCCCCCCTATTTTTCTCATCGTTGAATTAAAAAAAAAAAAAAACCCACATCTGATAAATTAATTTTGTCTAGTCTTTAAATTTATTAACAAATATATATATATATATATACATAGTTTTGAATGTTATACCCCATACATAACTATCTAATTTTTTATTTTTAGGATTTCAGAATCAGGTTTATGAACATTAAATATACAATTCGTTTGTCTTTCTAATCTTGTTGCTAACTGTATTTTAGAAGAAAAGTTTTTAATTTCTAAAACATAACGGCATAAGACTTTTTCTTGATGGCCGATGAATGACCATCAAGAAAGGGTTGCATTTTCTTGATGGTTTTTGACCATCAATGAATCCAAAAACTTATCTCTTTTCTTGATGGGCAGTGACCATCAAGAAAGACATTTCTTGATGGTTTTGCCCATCAATGAATCCAAAAACCGGGAATTCATTATTTGGTATTGTCCGTACATACTTTGCAATCAAGAAAATATTTTTCTTGATGTACATGCACATCAAGAAAAATATAAACCTTTCTTGATGTTCTAAGACCATCAAGAAATATAATTTTAAATAAATAATAATTTTAAAACATCCAAATTATGGTTTTCTTGATGGTTTCTTTTCATGACCATCAAGAAAGCAAAAATATCGTCCATCAAGAAAGGCCAAAATTCTAGTAGTGCCACTTAATCCCTATTTCATGGCCACATATTTTTCCGGCTAAGGAATGGGAAACCTTTCTCTTGTTACATGAATCCAATTTTCATTTCATCCAGGAAAAGCCATCTTTTTCTCAACAATGTCTTTGTCATTTGATCCAATAGTGTTCCGTTAGACAGGAACAGATTTGATAAATACTGATAACTCTCGGATGGAGTATTAGAACGGAAAAATCCATTAGATAATGAACTATTGGTTCTAAGCCATCTCTGGCGATGAATCAACAATCCGAAGTGCTTTTCTTGCGCTCAACTAAGTTATTTTCCAATTGAAATATTCATCAACTTGCATGGTGGACCCATAATTCGAGGCTCTGACTTCTTTTTCTTTTCGAACACATGTTTCTCCATGGCACCTCCCTAATTTTCCCATAGGCTTGGGCCCGCCCATAGACTTTGGGCCTTGTTTGGGGCAACCCTCAATATTTATTATAAAATGATTATTTACTCATATTACAATTTTAGTCCACAAACGTTAAAGTATGTGCCTATTCGATTCTTCTATTTTCATTCTAGTTCATACACTTTATCCCATTAAGACTTTTCCAATAGTTTTGTAAGACAGTGTAATAACATTTAAAATATAAAATTTTGAAATTTGAACATTTAAATTAATGATATATATTTTAACCAAGTTAAACTATATTAGTAACAATTATTAAATTTGTATTAATTATTTAATTGCAATGTAAATTCATTTGAAAACCTCACACCTAGCATAGTACATATAGCTTTAAAAACCTTTTTTTTAAAACATGTAGGACATTTATCACGTATATATACTATTTGAAACAAACTTAGAAAACAACCAATGACCAATAATAGAAACACACATCGAACCTCCTCAACAAAGAGGAGAATAACACAATCTTGAGAGACATCTTTACAGATCAAAGAGGAACTTTGAGAGGAAGTCAAAATTGTGATGACATGAGCTTTCGTTCTTCACAAAAAGAAACAATATTAACAATGTTACTAGAAATATAATGTATTCACTAAGAACCAATAAGCTAAAATATATTAAATCTAAGCTATCTTTCTGTTTCAAAATGAAAATTACTTGCTAAATAATAATTTGTTTATATTAAGTATTATGATAGCTTTTGTTACCATAAAATCTCAAACCTATAGTTATATAAAATAGAACATACATTTTAAGTGAGCTCCTTCAAAGGTGCTAAAAAAATATATATTTTCAACCAAAAAAAATAAAAATAAAAAATAAAAAATCTTATTTCGAAATAGTTTGTTAGAACTAAAATAAAAAAATTAAAAAGAAAAAGATGAATAAGAAATAATTTCAAATTCTCTTGAACAAATCATTTCAATACGTTAAAGCATATTAATATATTGAATTAATTAATACGGTGATTTGCAGTTTAAGCTAAAATGAAATGAGTGAAAGCAAAATCAAGCCCTCTATTAAATATCTTTTGGGTTATTTTATTTTAATTATTATTTTTAATTTTTTAATTTCGATTTTCAATTCTTACTCCCAATTGACTCCACCCCTCTCATTTTGGTTTCCCTTTCACTATCATCCTAAAAAAGAAAAAAAGACAAATAAATAAAATTAAAAAATATATATTACAATACTCTTCAATCTCTAATTACATAATTTCAACATCATAGGTTTTATTTAGAGTAATTTACCTTTTTTAGATGCTAATACTAAGGATCTGTTTTAAAGATATGGGTTTATAAAAGTATGTACCTATCTTCATTTATTCCTTTATTTAAAAAAAAAATTTAATATACAAAATAATTTGATAGGTTCGCTTTTAAGAACATTTTTTAAGCATAAAGTAGAACACATAACTAGGTTTTGTTGTGTTTGCATTTTCTTTAGTACTTCTAGGCTAAGTAGTTTTTTTAAAAATAGTTTTGAACTTTGGTCTACACAAAAGTTGGTTAAAAATGGGTAAACAATCTACGTCTAGTCAACTGAACCATTAGTAACAATTTTTTAAAAGTTAAAAATTTGAATCTCAATTATATATTTTTAGTGTTTTGTTTTTACGTGGTTAACTTTGAAGATTATGTTTAATAGATCTCAAAACACTAAAAAGTGTTTTCTAAGTTTTTAAAATTTAAATTTTATGTTTTAAAAGATAAAAAGTTTTTTAAACGCATCTAGTAGATTCTAAAGTTTTAATTTTGTGTCTAACCACCACTTGTTTGGTATTGATTTTAAAATTATTAAAATCACTTCCATATATGTTTTTTATAGTTTAAAATTAATTTTAATGGTATGAAAAACCCATTTAAAAATATAAAATCAAATATTAAATTGATTTTAATTCATTAGAAATATGTTTCAAATGAATTTTTAAGAACTTATTAAGACATTTTAAAGATTTAACAACCTATTAAACATAAATTTATGACTTTATAGCTCTAATATTACTTTTCAAGGTTGAGATACTTATTATTTAATATACCCTTAAATTTTTATCAACTAAGCTTATAATTATTGTAAAAAATAAAAATAAAAATAAAAACCCCACAAAACCCCTACCCACTGCCCCACTCCTTTCTTTTCTTTTCTTTTCATTTTTAATTTTTTTTATTTATGATATTAAAAAGATTTTTTTTTTTTAAAAAAAAAAGTGGATTTGTTGTTAGGGAGGTGAGAAGAAGTGATTTGGTAGTAAGAAAATATTTCATTTGTTTTTCTCTTCCTTTCCTTATTGTTGACACGTGTGTATAACATGTTGAGTTGAAATGATTTTACAAATAAAAACATGGCTGTGGTTTTCAATTTTGGTTCAACAATTTCATATCAACAATCATACTCATATTCATATAATAATAATAATAATATTATTATTATTATTATTATTATTATTATTAATAATAGTAATAATTGTTGTATTACAATTTTTATTTTTTATTTTCTAATTTCTTTCTCTTTTATGCATCCGTCATTTAAACTTTTTGAGAACTCAAATTCAATCATCTAATTTTCAATCAACTTCAAATTCTAGATTGGATGTTAATATATGAATCATATTTTTAATAATAATGTCTAAGACTAATTTTAATTTAAGACACGTATGAGAGTGATTTTTGCACCTACCATTATCTAAAATCACTTTTATTTTTATTTTAGATCAATTATTTGAAAGGTAGTTTTAAGAGATTTTTAGTAAATGACGGGGGAGATTTTATATTTAAATTAACTACCATTTCAAATCTTAAAAAATAAATATTCTCTTTTTTTCACTTTAATTTGTCTTAAAACTATGCGAAAAGTTTGAAGAAAAAATGTCTCCATCATTATTTATTTCTACTTTTTTATGGTGTTCTTTCTCATTTATTTCTCTCAAGTTTTTATTATCTATAATTTTAACTTTATTTTCTCTTTAAAGTGTTTGTCTACTTTAAATATTTTTTAAAAAATTATGTAACTTTTGATCCTTTCACTAATTTTTTCGTCTCTACAATTCTGATATGTCTCTAACTTTTTTTTTTTTTTTTCTCTCTCATTGTAGTAATTCGTTTAGTTACATTTTTCTCTCAAAATGAAGAAATAAAGTTTTTCTTCTTAAGATTTTTTTATATCTTGCTAATGCTAACTTCATTTGTCTATCCTTGAACTTTTTCCCCTTTGATTATGTTTTTCTCTCTTTAAATTAAGCATTAATCATAAAATTATATTTAAAGTAGTCAAAATACCTTTTTACAAATGTAAAATCAAATATTAAAATGATTATAATCAACTACTTCGCATTATATGCAATCACTTTTAAAAATGGAGAAACAAACATATAAATGATTATAGGTAAACAAATTTTAACAAAATACATATAAACAAATTAGTTTCTGTAAAATTACTCCCAAATTGAAAGTAATTAATTTAAGAATTATAATATATTAATATAGGGATTTTAAAATTAGAAAAGGGCATATTAGCAATGCTAATTGAGCACATTAATTAAGTTAGTTGTCACAATTTAGAGAACCCCATAAGCCATAATGACCTCAAATTTAATTGACCCTAATTCGACAGCCTTATTGTATAGTCTTCTTTGTCGGTTGAATCCCAAAAAGAGTTTGAATATCATTTTCTTCTCTTCCTTCATTTCATATCTTTTTTCTTATTTTTTTTTAAAAAAAATTTTCAGTGCAAATATATATATATATATATATATATATATATATATATATATATATCCTTTATTTGCATTAAACAAAGCGATGTTTTCAAATATAGAAACATTAACAAAAATATTTACAAATGTAGCAAAATTTTACTGTCTATCTGCAATAAATTGCGATTGATTACTATATGTGTCTCTTTGTGTCGTGATAGACACAGATAATAGTCTATCGTATGATATTTTGCTATTATTTGTAAATATTTTATAACAATTTTATATTTAAAATAATTTTCTTTAATCAAATCAATCAAATTTAACCAATCTAAATATATAAACTAGTTAAAATAGCATAACTTGGATCAAATGTTCAAAAGGTTGAAAACTGAATACAATTTATTGTTTTTTTTTATAATAATATTTAGGGGTGAGAAATTTAAAACTCTAATTTTATGGTTAAAGTGAGCATACCTAATTAGTAATTGACATATAATATATCTTTCTTTAAGTCAAAAATTCAAATTATTTTCTTACTCTCGCTTATTATACTAAAAAAAAGTTATATATTACAATTTAGAGACTTAATCATATTACATACTTTAAGTAATATGAATCAAAATAGTTATATAATAAAATTTAGAGACTAAATAGACCCTTACATACTAAACTTCAAGAATTAAATTGTGTTATGCCTAAATATAGGCAACAAACACTATTATTATTATTAATTATTATTTTGAAAAATGACAAAAAAAAATAGTTTTTAACATAACTTAATTATCTATCTATTATTATTGTTATCCAATAATTCAATAATCAAAGATATTTACCTATTATCATCATTATTATAATTAACCAATAATACAATCAAAGAATAGAACATAGATGATTCAATCGTAGAGATTATAATATAATTAAACTAATGAAATTGTATAAAATGTGGGTAAAGAGTTAAGAGGTCATAATCCAAAACCATGGTCAAATTGGGGACAAGCTTTTATTAGAGTGAATATGAGAGTAGATCCAACCAAGAAAGTTGTAGCCCACCTTAATATATATTCCATCTCTCTCTCTCCTCTATCAAAATTTTCTCTCTCTAAATCTATAGTACATTGGATTTTCATTATTATTATTATTATTATTTTGAGGATACATTGAATTTTCATTATTTGTCTTGCAAGGAAAGAGAGAATAATGCATTTGCTAATTTCTTAGCATGTAGTGCGACATATAACGTGTGGATAGCAACAAATAATTTTCAATACTCAATCATACGTAAGTTTCATGCAAATTCACATTCGTTGTTCCATATTCCCATCTTTAGTCCATTGAGATTTTTGCCTCACCCTCCGAATGTTGTTTCTCAGACAAAATATCAACAAATTTTCGTTTCAAATCTCTCATATTTTATCTGTAGGAAAAAATTCAACTTGTTGTCACGTGAATGTTGCTTTCAAACTTCCTTTATTGTAACATACGCACTCTACTTTACGTACTTAAATTATAGAAACTAGCATAGGTATGGTACCTTACGAAACATCCTTTGATGCTTAAGTTAATGTCAAGTTGAGGTAGGTACAACTAAATAGTAAAGTAATTCTTGCGTACCTAATCTCATTTGTTGGAAATGACTCACAACTACCTAGGCTTATGACTCATAGCAAGTTCACGCTTTCTTTGTCCCACATTGAAAGTTTAAGGATGGGGAAAATCGTATAAATATGAGAGCTCTCTATGAAACTTATAAAAGTGGATAGAATGGTAGTTAAGGTTCCCCTCCCTAATGTGTCTTGTTCGATGAAGAGGGGATATGGATTTAATTTTTGGAAAATGATTTCAAATATGAATTTGAACATTTTTCATCTTACTCTTCAAAACCATAACCAACTAAAAAGTCCTTATTCACTAAAGTCGCAAATTTTCTTTCAAGGTAGTAGTTTACACAACACAACAAATCAAATTCGAAATTGATGGGGAATAACAATCTCATATTATTATAGCAATTTTCCTTTTTTTATCAATGGATGAGGATACTTTTTCCATCCTCGAGAGACTATGCATGTGTCAATATATTCCTTACAACACAAATACTACAATTTACTTAGTTGAAAGTGCTCATTTTGATTTCAAATTTGTTCTCTCCAATAATCTTTGCCAAACACAAAGGAAATTTATCTCTTTTTTTTTTTTTTTTTCTGTGTTCTTTTTAATAACATGTATAAGCTATAGTATTTTTATAGTATCCCTACTTTTTAACTTACCGGTTCAAATTTTTGGTTCCATATTTGTGATGTTTAATTTTGTGGATTCATCGTTAAGTTGAAGATACTTATCTAATAATTTAAGTTTAGTTTACGTAAATCATGAATTGTAGTTCATGAATTAGCTAGTTTAAAAGGATTTCTTTAATTCGAATAATAGTCGAGATGCAAAATTTTTAAATCCAAATAACCTTTACTATGTAGATCAAACTTAACCAATTTAATTAACTTAGGTATGATATACATTTATGCTAGGTATGATGATGATGATTATCAATAATATTAAATTATCATTTTTATATATCAGATTCTTGTCACTTAATTGTAAATTAGGCATCAATTGACATAAATATGCTATTTTGTCGAATATTATTAAAAAAAAAATTGTTAACATATTAACATGATAGAGTCTGAAAATTATAAAATAGAGGAAAAAATAGATACTGTGATTAACAATATACAAATATTAATAAATTTTAAAATATAATTTGAGATCTATAAAAATAATACTTTAGATTAAGTATTCTTGTAGATATATTAATTGGATTAATATGATGGCCTTGAAGAATAATATGATGGTACTGGAGTGTTTGGGACGAGGAGAGGAGTTGAGATGAGTTGAGATAATAACTCAACTTATTGTTTGAGAAATTAGGTTGGTATGTCATCAACATTTTATGTCCTATCCACTAATGTTGTATTAAGCATTTATCATCATGAATGTCTCGTTGTTCAACTCCGACAACCACCTCTAACAACCAACTTCGTTGACCACCTCCGACGATCAACTTCGACGAACACCTTTGACGTCTAACTCCGACAACTACCTCTGACGGTCAACTATGGCAACTACAACCACCGCCTACGTCCAACTCCAACAACATCTAACCATCGCATACGACCAACTCCAGCAACATTCAACTACCACTGTTGATGCCCAACTCTAGCGACTTATGATAGTGACCACTCCACCAACTTTGACCACCATTATTTTAAATTATGACTACTACAAATTTGGGATTTGTGTTGACACACGAAAATTTTCTTTTGTTGATGCTCGTGACATGAAACCGTCAATAGCACATATATAACATTAATAAATATTTATATTTAAGTTGGCGCACAAAAATGTCGATAAAAACACTTTTGTTGACACAAAGTACGTAACTTCCGTCAAAATGTTGAATTCCTGGTTTTTTAAAAAAAATTAGTTCATAGTATTTTATAGTTGTTTTTCATAGTAATTTAACATTAATAAAATCACTTTTATCATGTAAGAAATCAAACAAACTTGTATTTAAAAACACTTTGGAGAAAAAATTATATGACACATGAGTGTTGTTATTTTAAAAAGTTTTTACCAAAAGTGTTAAAATAAAAATAACTTAACAAAGAAATATCACATGCACCAATTTATAAAATGATTGTTTAGATTTTAAAATAAAAAATGAAATACGTTATGGAAAAATAAACTAACTCTATAAATATACGAACTTCCCATGCATATCAACTCTAAACATATAAACTCAATTGAGATTGAAGAACCACACCAATTGGATTATTCTGAAAAAGAAAAATTTTCGGAATTTTTAGTTTTAGGTCCATCACGCCACGTGGGGGGCTCCACGTTTCAGCTTTCAGGCGTACCCTTGTCCTTTCTCCATGAAATTTCCTTTTAAAATAAAATAAAATATAATAGATTTATTTATTTATTAATTTACCACAAGAGAATTTAAAATTTCTCTTCTTCCTTCTTCTTCTTCTTCTATTATTATTATTTTTATAATTTTTATCGTTTCCTTTCGTATCAAAAAAACAACGCGGAGTAGAACGGAATTTTGAGAATTCCAAAACAGCGGAAATTTAAAGAAAAAAAGAAGTATTTGGAAATATCACATAAACATATCAAAATATTAAAGTCAAATATTAATTCCTATTTTCGTCTTTAAATTTCAAAATGATATATATATATATATATATATATATATATATATATATATATATATATATATATATATATATATATATATATATATATATAAAATAATTCAAAATTTTATATTTTACAATTGAATTTTGTGTTCATTTTCTATCTGGTTCATATCTTTTAAGATTTTAAGTTTAGTAAACTTTTGGTTTTTAACTCCATTTATATTTTTTGGTTTACTGTGTAAGTCCGGTAATATAAGGGCTCGATTATTGATCTTCTCTTCTGCCCTTTATTTATCTTCTAGAAGGTGCCCCTGCTATATGAGGTATACTTTAGTGTGTTGTAAGTGTATAGCAAAAGTTTCCCCCCTCCCACCCCATGATTTTATGTATATTGTTTGGTTGTGCTCATTTCAATATATAATAAAATTAAGAATTTTCTCTTGCATTCTCTCTTTCATGTGGCAATCTTTTATTTTAACTGAATGATTATGAAATTGCTAAAATCACTATAGAACCTAATTTTAATCATTAAAAATCAATTTTAATGATATGAAAATTGCATCTCAAAATGTAATATGAACTATTAAAATAATTTTGAGTGCTTAAAACCATGTTTAAGAGTGATTTTAAACATGAAAAAAGTAATTTAACCATTTTGAAATCAATCCTAATCATGCACTAAACCTAATTCCTCTCAATTTCTTATAATGTTTTACATCTTTCAAGTTTTTAAAGACTATTTTTAACCAAATTCCAAAAACATAAAAACTTTCTTTTAACTTTCAAAACTTAGCTTGGTTTGTTAAAACCTTAATTAAAAGTATATCACAAAGCAAAAAATTTAGAGGTGGGGAACGTTTGTAAGGCTTAATTTTCAAAAACTAAAAACGAAAAATCAATCTTTGTCAAAATGGATCTACACTTTTACAATTGAGTTTTCGCTGATGTCCACATTTAGGATTTTAGAGTTAATTTTCTAGTCATTATTTTAAAATAATTAAATTAGCTATCATTAAATTTTATTAATTTAAAAGCAACATCATAATTATTTTGAATTAATTAATTGAAAGTTACCGCCAAGGATAAAAGCAAACATTAGGTACTTAAGGATAAAAATGTCAAATCATGAAAATTAAATTCAAATTTTGAAGAAAAATAATATTACTTTAAAATTTATGAACCAAATACAACCAAACCTTAAAATTTATAAGTATTTAGGTACTAAATAAATACTATCCTCCAAACTTAGAGTTGTTTTCTATACATTACTAATAATCCATCATTATGTTAGAACTCAAAAAATAATAACAATAACAAAACTAGTTAAGATTTAAAAACACACGCATAAACTCATTCAAATCAAAATTTCATAGACTTCCCTAGCCTGGCTTGGCTTTGTACAGTTGCTAGAATGAATATTTCTTTTCTCATTTATTATATTTCATTGATTAAAGTACAAGTTTAATCCTTAAATAGTTAAATTTATATATATATATATATATATGTATATTTTAAAAAAATCCAAGTCTCTAAACCTCTTAAAAATTAATAAGAAAAACTTTCTAATAGTTCCCTTTAATTTTAAAAATACTTAATAAGTCTTCAACATATTAACAAAATTAAAAAATCAACTGATGTATTAGACATAAAATTAATTTTTATATTTAATGAGACTTTAAACTTTCAATTCTATGTCTTAACAAAATTTTGAATATATTTTTTTTTTTAAAAAAAAGAATATAAATATGATTTATAAGACACAAAATTAAAAAAATTCAAAGATTTACTGAACACACAGTTAAAAGTTTAGGCTTCGTTTGGTAACCATTCTGTTTTTTGTTTTTGGTTTTTGAAAAACAAGCCTATTTTCTTCTATTTCTTACAATGATTTGCACATTTCTTACTTAATAGTTGAATTTTTAGCCAAATTCTAAAAATAAAAAAAAAAGTTTTTAAAATATATTTTTTTAGTTTTTAAAATTTGGCTTAATTTTTTAACACACTAGTAACAAGTAGATAACAAAGCAACAAATTTAGAGGTAGTAGGAGCATTTGTATACTTAATTTTTAAAAAAATAAAAATAAAAAAACCAAATAATTACTATACAATTCTTTAAAAACTTGTTAGACATTTTGAAAATTTCATGAACTTATTGAAGCATAAAATTGAAAATTAGCATACATGTACGTTAATAGTTTTTCAAGTAAAAAATCATATAACACAAAGTTAAAAAGTTTTAAAATATATCGAATAAAGATAACCCATTTTTTCTAAATATTTTGAAGAGAACTTGGTTTTGTCTATCTTTTTTTTTTTTAATTTATTTTTTTATTAATAATCTACTAATTGTTCTAATTTACCTAAGTCTAGAAGAAAATTTGTAGTTTAATTTTTTTTAAAAAAATTATAATTTATTTATTCTATTGTAATTTCAGTTTCTTTAGCCAAAGTGAACATAGCTCAACTGTTATAGTGTGTTAGTGACTATTTGTGGTTCGAATCTCCTACTTCTGTTGTACTAAAAATATTGTATTTAAAATATATACAATTTGTTTCTTTATATTATTGATCGACAACTACTATACTCATATTGATAGTTATGCAATAATTTCTATTGGGTCGAGATAATTTGAAAAATATATATATTTTGTTGGGAATAAAAAAAATATTTTCCCCTTTGATCATTGCTTGAGTGAGTCAATCATAACACTAGACTTTAAGCTTTATTGAATTTAATCATATACTTGTACCTTTTTTTTTAGAGAAGAATTGAATAAACAGTGAAATGATACATCAAAATCAAAATTTTAAAAAATCACTAATCAATCAATAAATCACATAGATTAAACCAAATTAAGTAAAATATACAAATTCGCCTGATACGAGCATAGTTCAACTGACATGAATTTGTATAATGAACTTTGAAGTCATTTTTTTAAAGAAAAAACTACAAACTCATTCAAATTGAATATAGTAAATGTGTTTAAAACGTACAACCAAATGATTATATTCTAAATATTCAAATTTCCACCCTTGTTATTAAACTTTTAAAAAAATTGTTCCTTAAAAACAACTTATAAAATATCCCTAGCCTCACCCGCACATGTAACAAACTTGTGGCTAGTCACCATAAATATTTCAAAAGGTAAGAAAAACATAGATTGAGAGCTTATTTTTTAATATAACAATGAGGGAGATTAACTGTTGACCTTAACCTTAGAAAATAAAATACAGATAAAATATGCAGTATAATTTTACCTCTTATTGAATTTAAAATTCTAACAACATTAAATTAAAAGTTTTTGGATCTACAAAAATTAAAAGTTTGAAGTTTGAGAGCTATACATACATATAGTTATAAAACCAACATGAGCACAAATCAATGATAATTGACATATACTTACATATATTGTACCATAAAAACACGGTTACAACAATCCTCTAAGGTCAAATCAACTGTTTTTTTGTTGCTAAATTACTATTATACCCTTCTTGTGTGGGACTAAAGAAAATTAAAAGCGTGGTATAGAATCTGAAAACATAAATTTGAAAACAAGAGATTCGATGAAAATTGAGTTGTATTTCATATTTTCAAATATGTGTTTAGTAGCAAGTTCTTGAATTCTAATTTAAACAATTGTTTAAATTGTATTTGATACTATATTTATAATTCATAAAACTTGTTTTAGTTACCCATTAAATATTAAATATTAGTCGACAATTAAGTATTAATAATTTATTTATGAATATGTTTTAAATTAAATTTTTTATAAATATTATATTATAATATTATATAATTTATAATATATTACATAATACATATCTTAATTTTACAAAAATGAATTGAGTTTATTACATAACATACTATATTTTTAAATATTTTTTTTAATCTTTATGTAATATAATTCTATATTTAAAAAAAAATTAATTCAAAATCTAGATACAAAGAAAATATAAAAATGTTGTTTTTAAAATTTGTATTGTTTGGATTACAAAATCTAAAAACAAGTTTCAGAAATAAAATTCGAGCAAACACATGTTCATTGAACTTAGGGATGACAACAGAGTGGAGCGAGGCCGGGGATGCACTCCCCATCCTTGTCTTCGCCTCATTCCCCGTTTTCGGAAGTCAGGATCGGGGTTGGGAATCTCTACTCGAGGATTCGGGTCCCGCGGAAAAAATTCCGACTTTTTATTTTATTATTTTTATTATTTAAAATGAATTAAATTTTAGTACTTATATTGAAATGGTAGATATTTTAGGTAAGAAATTAGTATTATTATTATATATATTTATTCAAATGAATAATTAAAAAAACATTTTAGTTGTTTCTATTATAAAATTTAATAAAAATAAATAAATCTATCATATTAGAAAATGAAAATTAGAAGAGAAAAAAAAAACTAAAACAATAGCTTGCTACTCTTTTTTAAGGTATATATACAATTAAAAGATTTGGGGCGGGGCGGGGCGGGGCGGGGATCCCTCTCATCCCCGCCCAAATCCCTAGTTTAATCTCTGTACTCGGTCAAATTGGGATTCCCCATCCCAATCGAATCGAATCGACTTTGTAAGAAATTTGTCAAACTCAATACAAATATGCTTTCATCCTAACTCTACCTTCGCTAAGGAAAACTAAATGTTCAATGTTAACAAATATAGGCTACTTGAAAAGGAAAAAAAATATATATCAACATTCTATTTTTTTTTAATTAAGAAAAGATAAAATAAAATGCAAAAAGAAAAAGTGGGGACATGTTGGTGGAACTTTCCCCAGTATTAGATTCCATTTTCTGCAAGTAACGTGGAATTTTAGGTTTGAAAAAGAAAACCCAACTCTCAAATTAATGAATTATTTTTTCCTTTTATAAAAAAAATATTTAAGGTACTCTTTCTCTCTTTGTGTTCATATGATGTACTCTCTATTAAATATTAAGGGATATTTTCGAACATAATTACACATACAGCAAAATTTGTAAAAATTTACTTTTTATTAGTGATAGACCGTAATAAACCCAAATAAACGTCTAGATGCGGATAGGTCGATCATAGTCTATCATGGATAGAAAGTAACATTTCACTATATTTGTAAATAATTTGATATTTTTCAATTTATAATAATTTTTCTAAATATTAACATAGTAAATGATTTTTTAAATTAAAAAAATAGAATATTATTACTCAACACAAAATAAATCTCAAATAACCTAAATGGTTAAAAACACTTTTAATCCCTAAACTTCTATAGAAGTAATAATTTAGTCTCTATCTTGAAAAATCTAGTTAACATTAAGTGTCAACTTTTATTACGTAACAATTTAGTCAAATAAATTTGATTCATGATCAGTTTATCAATTTACATGTGTAAGAAATTCTATTAAATTTTAATAATATTTTGTAATAGAATTTAAATCATTACAACTTGTAAAATATAGAGACCCAAAATTGAAGACTTGATTATTATAAGTTTCAAAATATAGGACTAGATTATTAGGAACTAAAATTTAAGGACATTAAACGGAAGCATCGGCGGAACTAGCACCAACTATAAGGGCAAGAATTTTGGGCCTAACTCCAGCCCATTAGATGGCCCAAATCATTTGGGTTATTAAACGACATTGTTTTATTCGTCTCTTTGGGCAGGACACGAATGCACGATGCTTCGCCCTTTATTTTAAAGCCATTGTGAAAGGGCCATGGGTGGGTAAAGGCGAAAATTTAGGAAATGAGAGGGATATTTTGGTAACTTGGTCGATATTTAAATGAAATCTCGGCCCTCTGTTTTTTTCCTAGTCTGTGGAAAAGAGCGAGCGAAGCAGAGGAGTTTCCGTTATCCATTCTCTCTCTCTCTTTCTCTCCCCCGAAGATCTTCTCTCTCCCGGAAAAAATATCCACACAAATTAGGGTTTCTTTGTGACCTTCGTTCCTTCAATTCGATTTCAACTCTTCAATCATGGTTACTGATTCGATCGCCAATGCTTCAATTTCTTTGGCCCCAAACGCCAGGGATTTGCCCCTGCCCAAGAAGAAGAGGGTGAGGACTCTCTCTCTCTCTCTCTCTCTATCTATCTGTTCAGACGTAAATCTTCTTGTTTTTTTCTTTTAATTTTAATATCCTAGAGTTCTTTTTTTGGTTGATTATTGATTTTTTTTTCCTTCTAATTTGTCGTAATTGTTTCGTCTGGGGGTTTCAGGTTAGGAATTCCAAATTGAAGCAGTCCAAGCTTGACGTTCGTCGGGAACAATGGCTTTCTCGAGGTATAACCCCTAATTATGTTTGAATTTTTTGTTAATTGAATATATTTATGAAAACGGGATTTATGCATGTGAGAATTTGTTTTTAATCGATTTGGGTTCACGAGTGATAGGTGCTGTCAAGAACAAAAAATGGAACGAAGAGGACAATCGGCTTGATTCAGTGGCCATTAAAGCGAGGGAAGATGATAACCTTTCCTCCAAAAAAATAAATATGAGGGAAATAGGAGAAGAGAACGATGGATCGGTTCACCACCATAGCGATTTTTCGGACTCACCGTCTAATAGTCCTCCTAGTATTGGCAGTAGTATCTTGGGTGGAAATGATTCGGGTCCTCATTTTACTGGGAGTAGCAGTAGTAGTAGCTGCCGTAGCAGCTCTAGTGGTTGTCGCTCGGGGAGTATAACGGAGGAGGAAGAAGAAGAAGAAGGAGATGATGACTGCTTGGATGATTGGGAGGCTATTGCCGATGCCCTAGCCGCCACTGACAAGCAACATGATCAATGTTCCGAGTCTTCCCCTAGAGGCAATGTCGTTTCTCAATTGGATTCTTGTGGAGACAGCAGAAATGAGTTAGGCGTAGAAGATGGTGACTCGGGTGTTCAGCGTGGGAGAATTGCGCAGAGGGCTTCGATGAATTGCCGAGCATGGAGGCCTGATGATGCCTTTCGTCCTCAGAGTTTGCCCACGTTATCGAAGCAACTTAGTTTACCAAATACAGACCGGCGTTTTGGATGTGGAGGCATCCCTTGGGCCTGTGGTGGGGTTATGTCTGTGCCTACATCTTGTCCCATTTGCTTTGAAGACTTAGACCTTACAGACTCAAGTTTTTTACCTTGTTTCTGTGGATTCCGGCTATGCCTTTTCTGTCATAAGAGGATTCTTGAAGAGGATGGGCGCTGTCCTGGCTGCAGGAAGCCATATGATCATGATCCTGCCGACAATGAGACAAACGTACATGGCGGCAGCCCAACGTTCCCATTGGCTCGTTCTTGTAGCATGATTTCAAGGTCTTAGGTAGTGTTCAGTTTCTGTGAGTTAATGTACGTCTGGTCTCACTTTTTTTTTCTTTTCTTTTTTGTTCCTGCGTCTCTTGGGTATTATGGTAGTCTTGGGCTCTGATTTTCATAGTAATAGAAGTGGCATTCGGGTGTTGAAGTATGGTTATGAGATTGAGAACCTTTAAACTGAACTGTTTCGTACATGAGTGTGGTTCTTATCTTATCGTACATTTGCCAATGTAGAGGACTTATTTCGTACTTAATATGTGAATAGACGAGGTGGTATAGAAATGAATACATGGAATAATGATATAACATTTGTTTTCTCCACTTCTTATTTATTTGTATTTGCATATATGCTGAAACTGTTCTATTTATCACTTCCCCAGTCTTCCTTTGGTGTTCGGTAATTGAATGCAACATGTAAATAACATTTTTTCTAGAGTTAAACCTGAGCATGGATTGATATTG
Organism: Citrullus colocynthis; assembly: GCA_031780015.1. Classification (NCBI taxonomy): domain Eukaryota; kingdom Viridiplantae; phylum Streptophyta; class Magnoliopsida; order Cucurbitales; family Cucurbitaceae; genus Citrullus; species Citrullus colocynthis. Next base: position 3,644,506 of record QLSR01000225.1, read on the forward strand.
TAAGAATCTTTAGTGCATCTTAACACATCTTCATTGGCTTATTGTTCATGATTATATTGAAACAACTCTTTAGCGTCAATGTTCAATGATTGAAACCCCTTATTGAAACTTTCTGGTTCTGGCCTGTTTTACTTTGCAGCCTTATTTTTATGCACCTTGATTCTTCTTAATGTAAGGGAAGAATGTGATCTTGGTGAGTTTTTTTTTTTCCTCTTTTGGGTGTGGGTGGGTGGGGGTGCTCCTTTATAAGATCCTTCTTATGCTTTTGAGATGGACTCCTGTGTCTCTCTTATGTGTCTTTTTATATGACTTTTCAAATTGAATAAACTAGTTCTTAAAAAATGTACGTCTCCACGAAAGAGACAATAAAGAAACTATGATTTAAACTTGAAAGACAGTGATGTAGCCGGCAGTATGCCTTGGATGGTTCGAAATGCCACATTCATTTTGTTCAGACCATATTTTATGCATCTGTACTTCACTGGCAGTGGCAGGGCAGGGCATGGTTGCTGGAAGACAGTTCCGCCTAGTTTCTGTAAATTGTTTTTGATCCTTCTCAGGAATAAAGTTCACTATCTAAGCTTGTACATCAAGTATTCATTAGGCCATTGCTGGATCTGCCAAATAAGGCCCTATCATCTGTTTAGCTCACGATGGGTTGAATAATATGCTTTCTGAATAACTGCAGCTATGGGATTTCTATTAATTCTCTGTGTGTATTTTGGGCTCACTTTCACATTTCTGTAATTACGAAGGACAATCCTGTGGATTGGAGGTATTAACCACTTCTATACTGTGTACTCATTTGCTTGTTGATATTGACCTAGCTGGTGCAAAGTTATTTAGAAAGTATTGATTGTTGATTGGTGGTATCTGTAGGTAAACTATTACAATTGCTGTAAATGAACAGATTGGAGATTGGACTGTTGAGAGGAAGATCCTGTTTGGACTGACTTTCTAAGTGCTTGGAAAAATGGTTTTTTTGCACCTAAAAAGTTATTCCAAACATGCTTAAAATTATGTCTACTGTTTAAAATGGTTACGTTACTCTGATGTAAATGTTTTGCCTGTCGTTCTTTTTCTATAATATACTTGTCATGCTGCTTTCCTAAGGTTCATGTCGCGCCTTAAATTGTTTTCTAGTTTCTAATTATGCCAATATCTTCTAGAAGGCTAACTGGTATTTATCTCCATGAACGAGGCCGCTGCCCCACAGCAAGGTGGTTGGCTGTTTCTGTCAGAGTTTGCAAGGTTAGTGCTTGTTTATCTTGTTGAAAGTTCCGCCATTAGTATAAAGTTGGCATTGAAATTGTTTCAGAACATATTCTTTAGAGAGTATAGTACATTCTACATTAGGACAATTTTTAAATAAGTTTCAAATTATTCATACAAACAGAAGGGATCCTGTTGGAACATCATTGTAAACAAGTACAAAGGCTTATTAAGGTCGGACTACATCGTGTTAATAGCATCGTCGTCAGTTGCCATCCTCTCGATATCATCTCTAATACAAGACTGTGATCTATGATGTTCCGGTAGTGTCTTCCACCACTCCATGAAGGTAGATTTCTTTAACAACATGTCATCTTCAATCTCAGTGACCCATCGCTTCATCTTCTTCTCCAGCTCTATAATTTCTCTTGAATATTCAGCGTACATTTTGGTTTTGGTTTGGATACGAAGCTCCTCAACCCTTGCCCAAAGAGTTGATTCTTCACTGGGTTCTGTCATCTTTTGATTATGTTCGAGCCATCTTTGTGCAAATCTGTAACGTTTTGGCCTTCCTTTTCCCAGATAAGGACCAGTATCATCATTCTTCGAGTGTCTATAGTAGTTAGCAATATCTAGAGGCTCAATGAGACGGCGAAACCTGGTTCCAAGTTTTATCCATTCGTCATCGCCCTCGAATTCCTCTGGGAGCTCGTATCTTTTGAGCATCTCTACGATCTCATCCCATATGCCTGCTTGCTCAAGCCTCTTGATATTAGCTTGGAAGTCTTTCGGATCCTTCTGGAGTTTAAATGCATCATAGTATCCCAAACCATCAACCTTACATACAGCTCTATAATTTTCTTCTAGCCAATCCAATCGTTCCTTGATATATTGTTTCTTTGCTTCCATCCTTTCTTGATTTTTCATTTTCTGCTCTTCAAATGTGCCCGCTGCCCGAAGATTCAATAAAGCTCTCGAACTCTGTAATTTCACATTCGAAAATTAGAATTTGTTGTACTTGCATGTCACATACCCTATGATACACCAAACTATTCCAAAAAACGGGACTGCTCTAAAATTAGATAGCTTTTGGTAAGGTAGGACAATTAGAAGGTCATCTCATAACCAAAATTCCCTGAAAAATCAAGTCTTGTTAGGAGATACCTTATGAAGCACATATGTCATGTGAGGCAAAGAATCAGTATCAACAACGTATTCGATATTAATACTCCCAGATACTTTCCAAATTCATATAATATTATGCGATTTGGCATATCACCACATTTGTATCATGTATTTGTGTCACGGGACGGAAGTTTGCTATAGGATCCTAGCGAACTTTCGCCCGTGACATTGTGCTTAGGTGAATACCCATTATGGAGTTGAAGAATATACATATGAGAGAGAGAAAGAGGAGAAGCAAGAAGATTAGAGAACTTACTAGGCCAAGTTCATTCAACGCTTCAGTTAATGGTGTATTCCTGCTCGTTAAGGACAATGGAAGCTTATCCAATTCATCCAGACGAATGGCATGTAGGAGCTCCAATTTCTGCATTTTAGATTCATAACCCCAATGGGCATTTAAACTCTGTTGAGCAATGTGATCAGATTCGCTCTCAGAGCTCAACTGACAAGCGTAGAATAGTATTTGTAAAATAGCATCCGGGTTGCTCACCACCACCACTTTCTCGCTCTCAGTAAAGAAAATGTAAGTGCCAAAAGGGCTGTAAGGACTCAATTTCACAAAGCTTTTCAAAGTGTCTAGCAAAAGGTTAGTGTTTCCCATAAGATGGCAGGCGGCATTGCTTACCACAGCCGATGCATTCCTCATCACCGTCATGAAGAATTCAGTAGCTATATTTCCATTTGATGACGACCCTGGTGATCTCGAGTTCAGGGAGTTGAGGATGGTTTGCAATTGTGGTTGCAAGGAAGGTAGAGGAGCAAGAAGGATTCGTGGAACAATGTCGTATCTCATGACGAAGTGCACGAAATGGGTGGACCATTTCTCCCTTTTGAGGGCATGGGAGAAAATGAAGTTGCCAACAAGGGGAGATCCAAATGTGATGCATCTTGGAGGAGTGGAGTTGGTGTTTGAGTCTGAGTTTCTTTGCTGTTCCAACAGCCAGATGGTTGTGAGAATGGCTATCGGACCTCCGGCTGAGTGGCCGGTGAACACCACAGGCTTATTCACTCTCAGAACCTGGGAAAACAAAATCCGATTATGAATCTCAATAGTTATAAGAAGAGACTGGATTTATTACAAAGTGAATAACAATAATGAGAATTCGAGAAAGGAGAGTGCAATTTCTAGAAATTGTTTCCCATAAATGGCTTATGAAAATATGGAGTACGATACTAAATTTATTCTTACCCTTTATCTATATCCATGACTCCACCATAGCATTGCAAAAATAATAGAGTATATTTGTTGTAGCATATATACATATTTTGTAAATGACAGTCGAAAATATTCCAACGTCTTTTAACTCCATATTTATATAGATATACACGCTAAGATTGCACAATTAAATTGCTAGCCTATCAAGAATTACATTTTCATTATGCAATTTATAGATGTACTCGACACATATCTTGGTTTTAAATTGGTTGTAATTTAAAGGAGAAAAAAAAAAGTGGAAAAAAAACTTAAAAGAAATGTCAATTTGTACTTAAATTTTGGAATTGTATCTCTTAGATTTGAACTACATCAATCTAAACTCAAACTTCTATAAATGTATTAATTTACATCTCATTTAGATTTTGTTGGAAATATATGCATGAGATTTATAATTATTTTAATTAAACTTTAATTACTTTATGTGAATCGATATAAAACCGAGTTTACCTTTGAAAATCGTCAATATATCAATTCTTATATGTGTATAGAGTTCTTCAAATGTCAAATTAATAAAATGGATAACTATTAATTAAGAATCCAAATTGATTCACTCACAAAAGTTTAGAAGTAAGAAGTATTTAATTAATAAAATGACAGTGAGGCATAAATAAATATATTTACAAAAGTTAGAGTTCAAATTAATAACCCAAAAATTTAGGTTATAAATGGATAATGAATGGCTGATTGTAATGAAAATGGGAGTTAAAATTCCAAAATTTTTACAATAAATAAAAATTCAACTCAATTCACCTTTTTTCTTTAAATTTTTGGCAAGCATTAGGTGATGTGAAGTTTATTAACCTTCAATTTACCTTGGGACACTAAACAGAAAATATTCAAACGCAAGGCTTAGAAACCTAAATGGAAAGACACCTAAACATTTAAGTTTAAAGAAAAATTAATATATTTGCGATAATAGTATAACTATATTTATATGTATTTCAATTTATTTTACTAAATTTGTAAATATTTTAATTTATTTTCTTATACCGAAAAATTAGCTCAAATTTATTGGAGCAAGTAAACAAATAAAGAAGTTAAGAAACCAATAGACCGATAAAAAGGAATAAATTGGGGCGAAATTAGGGCAAAGTACCTCCTTCAGCTTCCCTAAAATTCCCTCAAATTTCTGGAAAAATGCAGAGTTGACGACGGCATAATCGTCGACGCCGATGCTCCTGACGGACGGAAACAGCCGAGTGTCGATCTTTGTTTCTCCGAAAGATGAATCAGAAGCAGAGAACCAGGCTTCGGACGACCAAGATCCGGCGAAGCTGATGATGGAGAAATCTCGGGTTTTATCAACGAGAAATGGCTTCGAATGTTTGTGAGCTTTAATGGCGGCGGCCCAGGCGTCTGCGATGAGGTCTTCTTTCAAACCAGTGGCGTCTTCAAGCTTCGAGTGAGTCATTTTCCTTAGCTCCGATGAAGCTCTCTGCTTTGGCTCTTCGTCTTCGCCTTCGTCTTCGTCTTCGTCTTCGGAATATATGATAAAGATAAATTATGAAATTACTGTTCATTGCTTGTCGTTTTTCCATTCCAAAAAGTAGTTTCGGATTGGGCTTCCAAGAAACTCAATTGGTTTGTCAGGGGAATCAAATTTAAATATTCATGAACTTTCCAACTTTTGTTTGTGTTCACTCTCACATGTGGGAGTTAGGGAAATACTTTTCCAAAATATATAGACAAATTTTATTTTGATTGATGAACTTCTATTATTGATGTCTTTAATTTCTTTATATATATATATATATATATTGTAAATTTAGTTCCTATAGTATTTAAATTTAGGATCGAATTTATGAAGTTTTATTAGATATTAAATTGTAACCTTAATTAAACTCTAATTTTCTTCGAAATCACATGACCAAATATATATATATATATATATAAAACTTCCAGAATTTTGTTCACTATAAATTTTGAAAAAATCCAAACTATTTATTGTTTTAGGATTTTTGGTGGAATTTTCTTTCCAAGATACATTGTATATAATCTTTCTAAATCTTAGGTGATATCTAACTTCTTCACATTTATTTTAGGATTTTTAATACTGATTTCAATATTTATGAAGAATCAAACCTTGCTACCGAAATATTTCCAAAAGACTATAAAAACTTATGAATCAGAATTAAATCAAATTCTACCGAAGATTAAATGATTTGGAAAAAAATTACATAAAATGGCCGAGATTGCACTAAGAAAGCTTTAAAAAATGATGAAATCATTTGGGATTATGTTTGATAATTTTTCTAATCTATTTATCTATTTCTATCTAAAATGAGTTTGGTTGTTGTTGATGATCAAAAGGTTGGATAGTTTGAATTTTTACATCTTATGATAATAAAACAATATTTTTACGTCATTGTAAAATAATTTGTCACATAATCAATTGTGAGAAACTAGATGTAAAGGAGATCATCTTTTTTTTTTCTTTTTTTTTTTTTCCGCAAGCAGAGAGAAAAGTTGAGTGATGGAGAGTAGGAAAGAGACTTTTTCAAAAAAAAAACTCTTAGTTTTAAAAGAAATAATAATAATATTTGCCACTAACACTCTCAGCTATGTCACAATTTCCACTTTTTTTTAACTAGAAAAAAAGGAAATTTCGAAAACTAAATTGAAAAAGCCAATATATATACATCGAATACCTCACTAACTACTTGTATATGAATTTATTAGCATATAACTCAATTAGTATAAATTTTCGATATTTTTGAGATTTGAAATTTGATTTTTGATGCATAATATAATTCTCATTTAAAAAAGAGAAATTAATAACGATTCATATTGATGAAATTTGCTACCACTCGATTATAAATTTCTCCAATATTTTGTTAATTCTTTATTCAATGGAGTCTAAATATGTTAGTGCCAAAATGAGCTTAACTAACAATAATTAAGCTAACTTTCTTCTCTAAAGATCGAAGATCCAATCCTCGGTCTCTACAATTGGTGTTAGAAAATTATGCATAAACGTTTTCCAACCATAAAAGTCTAAAATGGAGACTTAATAGTCAAACATTAAAAACTAGTCTGAAATGGATAATACAAATAAAATTATCTAGTGGTTTTACACAAAAAGTGTTTACAAAGAAAAAGAAAGATGTAAATATTTTTCATGATTGATTCACAAGGGAAAGAATATTTTTTAAAAGAATCATTTTTATTTAAACTCTTTCAATAAAATCGATTTAAAATACATTTTGAGAGACTATTTTAGTTTATTGTAAAACACTTCAATTATTTTCAAATTTAAACACTTATTAAACCAAACATACCCGAAGACAATAGAACAACACCTCCCCTCTATTTTGTTAGATCTAAATCTATTGGAATATCATAAGAAAAATTATATTATCAATCTCCAAATTTCACATTAGACAATCAATCCCAAAGATAATATTCCCTGCTCCACGTGGTTAGATATCAATATATTGCAATATCATACTAGAAATTATAATATCTAATCTTCCTCTCCCCAAGTTCCACATTGAACAATCCCAAAGTATCTTTATTTTCAATATATATTCCATTAATACTCTCACATTTTTCTTCCATTATCCACTATAACAAAAATTAATAAAATAATTAACGATTACTCGTGATTGATTTCAAAACAATCTTCCCAATTCTCCATGAATACTCCAAAATAATAGTCTGACATTACATTCTACAAAATCCCCATTGATGGAAAATGTTGATAGTGCAAATAATAAAATGAAAAAATCAATAAGTTTCAATGTATTGTAAGTTTGCAACACAGTCTACTACTATATTATAATTCAAGGAATAAACAAACTAAGAATTTACACATTTCAAGAAGAAAATTAGCTTGTAGAATAAGAAAACTCAACTGGAATTCAAACTTCAGAGAATGCCATATGTTGCTCCAAAATTTACAGCTACAGAATTTGTAGCTTTATGTTCGTTCAAACTTCAATATTACTTTCACAATCACCACCCCAAGAAAAGAAGGAAAAAATTTCTCATTTTCAAGGCTTTACTACTGATGACATTTCCTTTCTTTTTCTCTGTTTTTACTTCTCTGAGATCTTTGAAACAACAATGAACCAAAAGAAAACAGAAACAGCAAATGGGGGATCTAAGTTCCCAATAACACCAATCAACATTTATACAAAAAAAAAAAAAAAAAAAAAAAAAAAAACAACGAAGAACTTTTACCACTTGAATTCCATCATCATGTGAATTAGTTGCCATCGAGGAACCTAGGTTTCTTTGATGAACGTCGAAATGACGGTGCTGATCGTTGCAGAAATCCGTGGCAAGGGTCGAACACTGCCGCGGATGACGCCGGAGAAACTGGAGACGACGGGTGGTGATCGTGATCATGATCAAGATGTAGCTTCCTCTTTAACCCAATTTTCTTTCCTTCATTTTCTCCTTCCATAATGAAATCTTTCAATCGTTTCACATCAGACAATTTCACAGGCTTCACTATGAATTCTTCAGCCCCTTCCTTCAAGCAACTATCAGAAAGAAGCAACCCCATTTCAGCTTAAAACTAACCATGAAAACACAAAACAAGAACAAATCCAGGGGAATTTATACCTGTCTATTCGAGCCAAAATATTCTCTGATGACATTATCACAACAGGAATCTCCCTGAAAGCTGATGATTCCTGTTCATAACAATCCTCTTTCAGGCATTGATTATGTGTATTAAGAAGCTAACATAAACCAACATGAGAAGTTCAATATCTTCTCCAAAACCCAGAATCACCAAATCCAATAGCTTATCTTCTTCAATGAGTTCTTTCAGAACGAATTTAAAGAACAGAAAACAAGCCCATCAACCAAGGAACCAACCTTGATCTTCTTGAGCAATTCATATCCTGTCATTTCAGGCATGGAGTAATCTGTAATGATGAGATTCACCTTCAAACCCTGCAAGCAACCCCACCAATGAATTATCACAAAACCCAACAACCGATTAACAATTGAAGAACAAACAACATTTCAACAAACGATTACTAAAATATGAAGGGAAATTTTGCTTACACTACTGAACTGAACAGAATTGTTTTCCCCATCCAAACCCAGATACTGAAGAGCACTTCTCCCGCTCTCAACAGCAGTAACTGCAAAAACCCCCCAAATCCAATCCAATTCAAACAAATCCCATCCAAAATCAACTCACTAAATGAAAACAATCATCAACAATCATCTTCACCTTTACACGACGAGATCTTCAACAATCGCTCAATAACCTTCCGATCGACCAGGCTATCATCAACAGCAAGAACATGAAGCTGGGTCGAACTACAACTCTGTTTCGAATCGTCGGAAATCCCAACAAGTCTGTCGATGGGGTTGCGACGGGAGCGGTCAGGAACCGTCGCCATGGCCAGAAAAGCGAGAGAAGAGAAAAGGGTTTGTGAGGAAAAGAGACGAAGAGGAAGAGGAGAAATGGGGTCATCTTATAAGTGGGGGAAATGGGTTGGTTTAATTAATGGGGAGGAGTAAAAGCAGAGATTCTGAGGATCCAAAATTTCAGTGAGATCATAGAGAAAGGGAGAAGAGGGGGTTTGTTTATTGTGATTTGGGAGAGAGAATCGAAATCCCAGAGCAGAAAAGATTATGGCCACTTGTCAATTGACGCCATGATCGGTCAAAACAAAAGGAAGGGGAAGGAGAGTCAGAATCAAAGCACTGTGAAGATTGGCCGTACGATGTGTAAGTATATGCCATCGTTTCGGTTCCTTTGGTGGCGCTGTGCCCACTGACTTACCAAACAGCTCCATATCGTTGACTCTTACTACTCATTTCATTTCGCTTCCCCTTTTTCTTCCCCAAACCCTAATTCTATAACTTTTTTTTTTCTCTTTTTTTTTGGTTCTATTCCCAAAATCTTTGATTCTAAAAAGTAGATTCTAAAAATAATATCTTTTTAGATTCCTTAATTTTGATTTGGTATTAAATTTCAATCTTATATGTCAATATGTTAGTTTGAGAAACAATCAGACATTTTTATTTTATTATATTGTAAAATAATAATTTATAAAACATAAAAAAAAAGGACATTAACAAAAGGTAACTAATTGTAAATATATATACATAATAAATAGCCTGCTATTGTTTAAAAGTAGAAAATGTTTATTTACATTTTTCTTTTTTCAATTTTTATAGTTTTTTTTTAAAATATTTCATTGATATCTACATTTTTATCAGATGATACCTTGCCGTTTATGTCGACTTTAATATAGAAATTTGAAAATCACTAGACACAACAACATTAATCTATGGAGGGAAATTTTCAAGCCAGACACCAAAAGTGTTAGGTCGTTATGCATTGCAAGCTAGATTGTGTGAGCAATAGAATTACAATTTTGTGGTATAAAAGAGAAGACTAAGACAATGTCTCATTATTGAAAAGTTTGAATATCGATCACCAAAAACTAATACATTTCAAACACGAGTCTTGAATAAATTTCGAGAAGTTTTAATTCTATTAAATAGATAGTAGATAGAGTTTTATATACATGATGTTGATTTATGGCAATGAATTGTAATTATTCCAATCTTCTCTTACAAGCTGTTGTCAAATTAAAAGCAATGTCAACTTTCAACATATATAATTGGGCGTGCACTTGCATTCTTAAAAAGTTAACCCCAAAAAAAGAAAAAAAAAAGTTTATTTTTTTCTTTTTATTTTTAGGGAAGATGAATGGTACTATAAATTGGATGAGGATTAACTTTATTCATTTAATAGTACTTTTCATTTACTCTCAAATGAATCTTAAATTTTGTCTCCTAATTTGACTTTCTAAAAAACCCTTTTTTTTTTTTTTTTGTCTATTAGTAACTTTACCCTAAAATATATTTACATATTGCATTTATTTTTATGAAAATAATAATTATTATTTAACTAATTTTAGTAAAAATTAATTTTGAAGAAATAAATTTAAAATTAATGGAAAGTACAAAAACCATAATTGAATAACTAAACTTACAAAAATTAAGAGGGTGTTTGGAGCGTTTGGTTGGTTATTATAGTCTTGGGCTGCAAACCATTTTAGATCGGATAGAAAATAGTAAATACGGTAACAAAGAGTAAAAAATAGCAAGTTGGAAATATTAACTGTTTATCATTAGAGCCCAATACATGAAGTCCAAACACACTCTAAAATTGAACAAACTTCAAAATACATGTTAGTTATGCGTGTCTGTGGAATAGTTGAAGTACTTTTTTACCTAACCCAATTGTTTGGTGCGAAAGTTTTTTTGACCCAAATAATCTTTATTAAATAATGAACCAAGCCACAAAACATTAGGGTTGGGTTAGTTCGTGTTACTTCGTGTAAAATGCTAATATGTAAAAAATTTATTTAATTATGCTTAAGAATACATTTTCAATTTATATTATGATTTTTTCCCCCAAAATGCTAAAGATCATTTTTAGAAGTCGTTGAAGAATAAATTATTAAAAAAATTCATGAAATCAAATAAGATGAAAGTAAATATACATTTGCATCATAATAAAAGACATACTTTTTAAAATAAATAACAAATTCAAGTTGGTTTGACTTGAATTTGGTTATTTTAAGCGAACTTAGCAACCAACTCAACTATGAAACATTCGTTTATTTAAATTTTGATTCTAACAACATGTAAAAAAATTATTTAATTATCTTCATATATTACGATTAAGAATACAATTTCAATTTATATTATAATTGTTTTTCAGAATGCTAAAAATTATTTTTAGTAGTTATTCAAGAGTAAACAATTTAAAAAAATTCATGAAAGTAAATATATGTATATATCTGTATCATAATGAAAGGCATATTTTTAAGTATTTAAAATTAATAAAAAGTTGGATTAAGTTATTTTGAGTGAATCATGAAGCAAACGGATTCGTATGGGGTTGGGTTGATTCGGTTTTTTTTTTTTTTTTTTGTTGGTTTGTTATGTCCAAAGAGACAAAGAGGGTAAATGCGTAATTTTATCGAAAAAATGAATTAATAAAGGTAAATTTAAAGTAGTATTTTGTGGGTTGATGAAAGGGGATGCCCTAGGGCGAAAATGGCGGCAGCGAAAAAGGAAAGCCGCCCAATGCAGATGGGCAGCAGAGCAGGTGATTGTTGATTCTGAATCGAATCGAGTCGTATACAAAAGAGAAAAGAAAGTCCTCCATTTGCGTGAAGCGTCAAATCTGATTTCTATTCTGTGTTTGAATTAAATTAAGAGTTGTATGGATGCGATACGATCGTCGTATCCAATGGAATGATATACAGAATCAGATTATTAAACTCCATCTGCTTTGCCTTGGAGTTTGTACTTTTTTCTTTGTTGATGGCCGATTATTCCATATCAAGCTTTTTCTTCTTCGCTTTAATTCTATTTGGGATTGCGTGTGAGAGAGAGATACACACAGATCTTCCCCCATCTCAACATCTCGCTGTTTCGCTTCAATTGTTCAATCCTTCCTTTTTGCCTTTTCCTTTTTCAACAATGCCGGATCACTACAGCACTTCAGATCTTTTGGCTTTAGATTCTTTTTCAAAACTCATTAATTCCCACCTCCCTTTTTGGTTTCAATCTCTTTCTCCCTCTTCTCTTTTCTTTTCTCTTAAGCTATCTTTTCTATCCACTCTCAACTACAAACTAATAATTATAAAATGGTTTTAAAAGAAAAAAAAAAAAAAACATTTTTGTCCTTAAGAAATTAATAATTTAGTCTAATTTCGGTTTGTAATGATTTTTGCTCGATTTTATTTTTTTATTTTTTTAAAATTATGTTGTTTTACTTGTATCTACGTGTTTTCTTAACACTCTAATGTTATAGAATCAGGTGGTTGTTTCTAAAAAAGAGCTGTTGGTTCATAACTTTCATATTTTCATCTTTGAGAAAATGCTATTTCTTAGGCTCAAATGAGAGAATTAAGGTTAAAATTGACCCATCCACTTCATATGTCAATTTCAATAGTGAAAAAAAGAAAAAATTCATCTTCGTAACTCTACACCTCAAATACAAATGTACTAAAAACTTACAACTCAACATATTAACTTAGACTTCATAACTCAATTTAATGCCTTAAAAATCTCTAAAAATTCTTAATTCTCTCTATGGGTCAACAACTAAGATATATATTTATTAACTACTTACATTGTGGGTATATGACTAAACAATTTCACTCAACATCATAAATTATACCATTTGATTAAATTATATTATTAGTATTTTTTCACAATAAGTAAATCAAGTTCTTCAATTATTATTTCAGCACATGAATAGGACCAGCTATGTTTATTTAATACCTTTAAAAGAACATATAAAAAGAACGTAAAAGGAAATCCTAAAGATTCATAAAACATATGCCAAATCTTAATAACTACATTTTCCTAACCTCTTTCTCCACCCAATTATTAGAATGTTTTTCTTTTTCAAAACAGATCTTAAGGTAATTGGGTATCTCATTGTAAAAATCGGAGATGGCTCTTTTTTCCAATTTTGAATTACTATTCACTTCCAACAATATAATAATCCATCGAAATGAATAAATAGAATTGTACTTAAAATTAATTAATAAATATTAACGTAAAAAATTGAGAGTAATTATTTAGTGAAAGAAATTGTATTTAAAAAAATGGTAAGTCATAGATTTATGGATCAAATTGATATAAAACTCAAATTTCAATAAGAAAATTGTAATATTTTAAAATTTAGAAATTAAATTAAAATGAAGTTCAAAATTAAAAGAGGTTAATATTTTAAATTTTTGAGACTAAGAAGATATTTATATTTTTCCTATGAGGGAATTTGAAAATAAACTTCCGGTCAAAGGGTGGAATAGTCATTTCACAACGACTAAGAAATTTGAAAAAACGATAGCGCGCCTGGGTTGAAGTTGAACTTGAATCACGCTCCCTCCCTCTCTCTCAACGGTTCTTCAAATCTTCTGTTTAAATCTTCAAACGATTCCCTCCAATTCTCAAACACCATAAATCTCTTCCTTCTTCGTTCGGCAACTCCATCTACATCTATGGCGGCCAATCTTCATCTACCAGTTCCAGATTCTTCTTCAAACCATTATTGCCGCAAGCAGAAGTCCCTCGGCCTCCTCTGCTCCAAGTTCTATCTCGCTTCTCTTCTTTTTATATTTTTTTCTATTTATTCACATATATCTTATTATCTCTTTTCGCTTGTAGTTTTTTGAGATTGTACGATCGAGATGATGTTCAGTCGATCAGCCTCGATAATGCTGCCTCTCGCCTTGGTAACGTCTGTTTTTCCTGACTGTATGTTACTTTGGTTTAATAGAAATTTTGAAGAATTTTTGTGACTTGTATTCTGCAGGTGTTGAAAGACGAAGGATCTACGATATTGTTAACGTTTTAGAAAGCGTTGGTGTACGAAATTCGCTGCTGTTTGTTTGTTTTCTTAGATGCAGATTTTTGTGTTCCTAGTTTAATTTTCAGTTCTGTACAGATTCTGTGTAGAAAAGCAAAGAATCAATATAGTTGGATAGGATTTTCTGGCATTCCTAAGGCATTAAGACACCTAAAGGTATCTTCATTCTTTTGTTTTTATTCATATTTAGGATTTAAAAAAAAAAATATATATTAAGCGCGTTTTCATGATAGGAAGAAGCTTCGAAGGGAAATAGCTCTGCCATGTATGCCAATGACCACTCAAGAGTAGGTCGAATTGTTACTAAAACTAAACCTTTTTCTATTATTATTATTATTAATTATGTTTTGGGTTCAATAATCACGAATTATTTTGTGTATCAGTTGATAGATGACGAAGATGAAACATGTTCAGATCTCACAGCCGTGAGCCATGAGTCAATCTCTATGTTGTCTAAATCTTCAGCGTCAGTGAGATGTGGTATACGGCTAAATTTTACTTCAATTAGATTTATTTATTATTTGAAACTGTGGATAATCACTTTTTGGCAACATCATGATGTTAATTTGTTTAATTTTTGTTCATAATTTTTCTTTATCAAGTGGCATCAGAAAATCGGAAGGAAAAATCTCTTGCACTTCTAACGCAGAATTTCGTCAAGCTCTTTGTTTGCTCTAATGTGAGTAATCAAGCAAGATGAGACTTATAATTCGGCGAATTTGTTTGTTCTTATGTGGAGATTATCTAACCATTATTAACTCTCAATTCAGGCACATGTGATTTCACTTGATGAAGCTGCAAAGTTACTGCTAGGCGATGCACAAAGTGTATCGATAATGAGAAGTATGAACCTTTGCTGGTGAGAATTTTGAAATATTTCTCACGTTTTAACAGGGTAGGTTGTGAGCTAATTTCTTATCGTTCTTTCAACTTTTCAGGCAAAATCAGACGCCTTTACGATATTGCTAATGTGTTAGCTGCAATTCGTCTTATTGAAAAGGTAAAATGATCTGATCTAGTTCAACTCCTTGGCCAAGTTTCTTTCTTTTCTGATAAAAACGAACTGCTAATCTACTTGTGAAAAAAATTGGCTACATATTTTGAACTTTTGGATTCTATAAATGACAGACGCAAACCGTTGATACCAGAAAGCCTGCATTCAGGTGGCTAGGATTGAGAGGTAGAGTTGAGAATTGTCGGGCAGGCAAGCCGATGGAATCAAATAAAAGGAGTTTTGGAACCGATATAACAAACATCAACTCGAAGAGAAACAGATTGGCAAATTCATTTGACCTGAATAAGAGCCCCAATTCCCAGAAACAAAACCATGTACAGCTTGAGGGTTGTAGGGTTGAAGTAGATGGGGGCGAATTAGAGCATGATCCAAATTCTAAGAGCTTCAAATTTGGACCCTTTTCTCCCAGTGCTAGACTGGAAGTTAGAGCATCGAAAAATGAAGCAAAACGGAGTCTTAATAACTGGGTGAGCCTCGCCGCAACTTACCATCCTCAGTATCAGAACCAAGGTATGTTCCATTCTGGTCTCTTTAAACACTCAAACCATGTGGAGTGAACTAACTTGAAGACAAAAAATAAACATACCGGTAGTTTTCTTCCTGTGATTTTGCAGCTTTAAGAGAACTATTCTCCCATTACAAGGAAGCCTGGAAGTTATGGTACGTTCAAACTGTGAACAGATCATCAATACAAATCCCTGAAGCATAATTCTTGTCAACCAACATCTATTTTGACCAAGTAAAGCATTGAAGTAATCCTTTTGATGACTGATTTGATCTCTTGTCAACCAACATCTATCAAGTATAGCATTCAAGTCATTCTTTTGATGAACTGATTTTTGAAGCCTGGGGTACTTATATGTTGGCTGCATAGCTTGGCTGTGCCAACTCCGATCTCCGGAGGCCATCGTCATGGGGTATAATACTTCAATCATAAGATAGTTGCGCTTACAAATGACATGGAATAGCTAGTTTATCTACAAATATGTAGTTTATTGTCTGTATTTTGTGCATAATTGAATCAATGTGGTAGCCAATTTCAAATACATCTCAATTTACAGAAGTCGTAGACTTTTGATGCTTCCACATCCGTTTTTTTGAGTAGAACAGGGTAATATGAAACAAAAATGTACTAACTTTAATTATTATCATTATTTTTTTATGTAGTTTTTTCATAGAATTATTTCCTCTTGAACACTCACATTGAGAGTCTTGTTTGGGAGAACAATGCTGTTTGTCACCACTACTTCATCCTCAACCGTGACTGCTTCACCTGGATAATATAACCGATGTTTGCCATATTAGAATCGCAACCGTTAAATACTAAAGCTGTGATTCTAGAGAAAGAAAGAAGATAATATATATACACACACACACATTAAAAGCATAAATAGGTAAAAAGTAAGAGTGTAAGACCTAGAATTGTAACTCCCCGCTTTGCATTGTAATCTCCATCAGCCTATAAGTAGCATAAGAGGTTGAAAAAAAGAATTACAACGACCAAATTACTAGAGTAATATTCTTGATATATATGTATAAGTTTCTTCGTAGTTCATGGAATAATAAAAACAAGTAAGCACATCTTTCAACTTGCCTGTACACGAGACCATCGACCAATTGAGGATTTCCACCCAACAATAGCATGAATGACAACTGCATTATCCTGACAAGCCGAAAAATAATAATAATAACAAATAAATAAGCTTTGAGTCCGAGTTCAAATTTTCTGCACACCAATAAAATCCATACTTTAATTTCAACATCATCAAGGATGATACAACTGATGAGCCTAGAACCAGCTCCAATTCGAGCATTAGCTGATATTGAGACATTAGGACCAATCTGTATAAGGATATAGAAGAGAAGCTAATTTAAAAGATTAATCTAAATCAATGTAAAAAAAATAAAAATAAAAATAAAAAAGGTGTAAAGGGACTAAAATCAGAGGCATCAAAAGTTGGAAGTCGTAGAATTCGTAATAGAAGAAACATATGTTACAAATATAAAAAATCCAGTAAAAATAATCCTTTTGGCTGGAAAATATTTATATTTACTACGAGATTTGGAAGGTTACCTTGGCAGTTGGATGTACTTTAGCTGAAGGATGAATATAAACATCACCAGTAATGATAGCATTTTTTGTACCATCTCCACTTGCCAATAGGTTGGAGGAGGTGACCCGGAATTGGGCGAGATATAAGCCAGAGCATTTCAACGACATTCTGCAAGATTTCATACAGAAAGACGTGAGTAAATCTTCAAACAGGGATGCAAATGAAGCTTATAAGTTATAAGAGTGCATGTATTTACGCAGGTGTTTTGATCTGTTCCCAGTAGTCCATAGTTTCATATGTATATAACTGTTTCTTCCCTGCAAAGGGCGATAGAATGTCTTGATCCAATCTTACGTAGTCTTTCGGCAAGCTCCTGCTAGACAAACTTTATATGATAAGTAATTTTAGGTATCAAGCAACCTGAATAACACTTATTTTTATATGCAGCTTCATACATGTTTCCAATTGGCGGCACCAAATCTAAACACAAAATTTCAACATAAAGAGAAGGAACCATCCAACCTTGTTGCCGCAGACTGGAGGGCTTCAAAGCTAGATAATCGACTTAAATTTGCTGCGAATTACATACAAGAGATAGTTGAGAATGACAGCAACCTATCTATGCTGTGGTAATGCAGCTGAAAAAAAAGTTTTCTGCCACTTTGAAAATCAAGCCAAAAGTGGAAAATGCTTGAAATAAAGTGAATTAATTGTATAACTAAAGCAATTTGAGATCATCTTAATCGTAATTTTCACTGCTTTCATGTGACTATTACTCACCTCTCTCTTTCCGCTGAGTAGAAACGCCTTGAATTGCGGAAAATATGTCTGGTGTAAATATGTAGACCCCACAGTTTATGAGGTCACTCACCTGTTTTGGAAGACAAAAGCAGGGGAATACAATTGAAAACCCAACCTTAAGAGAAGTAGTGTTACTGAAATTGAAATTTTGTTGATAGTTAGCATACAAAAGTTTCAGGTTTTTCCGCATAGTGAAGTAGTTCATTTGTTGTTGGATCTGCAACCAACTCTCCAAACTGGTGAGCTGCCTCAGCACATACCTAAACACAAAACAAGGATGAAGGCCAACATTGAATTAGGAGAACCGATAAACCGGAATGGAAGGCATTGAACTTTAAAGAATGCAGCTTAAGAGCTTGAGTGTGTTTACTTACTCTGATTACTAGGATTGTTCCCATCCCTCCATAACTTTTGTGAGCATCTGTAGGACATTTCAGAAAACAATCTTATCAATGGCAAAGGGCCTTTGGGATGAGCATCGCAACTGTTTCTTACGTAAAAAAAACAGTCTAAACTTATATGCGCGTTTGGGGGGGTGGGGGTTGGTTGAACAAAAGATTGAATCAAAAGAAAAGGAATACAGCTACCTAGCATTTGCGGGAGTGGAAAACTCGAGCAAACATCACAATTCAGCAAGAAAATATGTGACTGGAAACAAGATTATAGAAACATTAGGAGGTCTAAAACTTATCGATGGATCATATCAACCGAAAGATGCATATTAATCATAATCCAAAGAAGGGAACAAGATTAAAAAAAACTATTGCTGAACAACTTAAAGACACAAATGGAGAGGAAAAAGCGAGACGAAAACCGGATTGTCTTCCATGATCAGATCTCTGAAGTGAAGAAGTCCACCAGCAGAACCATGTGGCTTCTGTTCCTTCAAATATCTAATCACAACCACAATAAAAATTCAACAACAAAGACAACACAAAATGAAAAGATTAACATACCTTAATGTAGACTTTGAAAGGAAATGGCTACCTAATAGGGACTTTCAGTTCATTAGAAATGGAAGATAAATATAATGCAAATTCACGCTCCTCATAGAACCCAACAAGAAAAATCTGAGCCAGGTTTGGAATCTGTAAAAACAAACAGTAATTACAACATTTTGATAAACAGAACATGCATTCAGTAATCAAATGACAGCTTATTCCAATAAGATTACATGAACACATACCCTTTTACAAGCAGAAATTGGGTGATGCACCATCGGCTGTCCGGCCAAAGGAAAAAGAGGCTTCGGAATATTCAACGACAGAGGTCGAAATCTAGTTCCTGTTCATTACAAGATTTGTATGAACAAAAAGCTATGCAAAATTATGAAGTAAATATTCCAAGAATATGTTTCTTGTTTAAGGAACTAAAGCTGAATTCTATGAACCCCAAACAGAATCGAAGTCAAAAGCATTCCATAAGACAAACAGAAATGAATTCAGATTTGAATGTAAAGGCCTCAAACAAACTTCCCTCCAAAAGAAAATGAGAAGAAATTAGAAATTTCATATACCTTTAGTGGGACCGCCGACCATTATCACAGCAACAACCTTCTCCTCAGCGCTCCCCATCGCTAATCAAAGCAAACCCAGATCCCAGAAAACAAAACCCACCACTGAACTAATCTCAAAACCAAGAATCCTTTGAAATAAACGGCGATTTCTCGATGTGCGAAATCAGAAATCAGAATCCGGCCAAATGGGCAACTAATTAAGCTAAATCTGCCCAACCCAGAAATGGTAATGGTGTATTGTGAACAAGATCTCTAAATTCAGCGAGAAACCCAAACAAACAATCAAACAAAGAACAGTGAATCGAAACAAACAGTGGCCCAATTTCAAAGAAGAAATGCAAGATGTGAATTAATGCAGCAAGGCAAATTCCAGCGAGAACAATCAACTTTTCCAACTCTCTCTCTCTCCATATGCCCACTTTTTCAGGCAGCGTTTGTACAGAAGAAAGAGATATTTATGGACTCTCATCCAGTGGGAAATAATGGCAGAATTAAGCAGTGATATTGAATTGGCCTGCCCATTGCCACTGATCATGTTGGCCCACACTTCAGTCAAAATCAATTTCACTCAACTTTCTGTATTTGTCGGTTGAAGGTTCCAGGATCATTCCTTTGCACCAAAATTTTACCAATCCCATGACTTTATCACACCCCACCAAAAAAGAACTGAATATTATAGAACAAATTTTCATACTGCATCGGATTAAGCTAAGTATCTTTAGGCTTTCCTTTCTGTGTTTTGAGTATTTGGGTCATCTTAATTTGTTGCATGAAGTGATTATCTTGTGATTTTTTTCTACCAATCCCATGATTTTATCACACCCCACCAAGAAAAAACAAAGTGATTATAATAGAACAAATGTTTCTACTGCATCAGACTAAGCTAAGTATCTTTAGGCTTTCCTTTTTGTTTTTGAGTATTTGGGTTATCTTAATTTGTTCCATTATTTGATTTATCTTGTGAATTTTTTTACATTTCTTGATAAAGAATGATGGGGGAAGAAAAGAAATAATTGTATGAGACAGAGATGTGAATCTTTCTTGCTTTTACTGCAGTGATTGGTAATAAATAATGTGATTATCAACTATACCATCAATAAGTTGAAGGATGTTGTTATTGATTTATCTTTCATCTACTTTGATTTCCAATTTCCATCATGGAGTTTTCATCCATTTAAGTGTTTTTTCTTTCAAAGAATGAAGAGAATGGTAATAAAGGGTAAATTTCTACACATATCACATGGAGGAATTTATCCAACCATAAGAGTCAAATTATAAAGTCTAAATTTTAACTTGATTAAATTTCTAATTTAATAATTATAGGGTGGTTGCTTATAACATACTGTTTATATTGTTTTGCGTTGAAGTAACCACTCCTAAACAACATTGCTTTTGGATTAAGATTCATACCAAAAAAAAAAAAAAATGGTTTGGGAACCTTGGTAATTGTGAAACCAAAGAGATCTCTTTCTTTTTTTAAGTTCTGATTATTTCTTTTATTGCCATCTTTTATTTGTTTACAATCGTTCTCAAGGATCACCTAAGATTGATGAATTTCCTAAGTTAAATTATAAACATATGAACTTGTAAGTTAGTGTTAAAAAATTCTTTTATAATTCCATTGTTGTGTGTGATAGAATTCTTAAATTTAAAATTTTTTTAACAAATCCATATGACATACGTTCCACATTTATAAATTGCTTTCAATTTTGTGTAGGATAGATTTGTGAATGGTAAGAAATGTAGTCAAGATTTATTAGACGTAAAAATTAAAAAATTTTGGATCTATTGGAGTGAAAGACGATTGAAAGCTATAGTCGCCCTCTAACCAAAGGAGGGAAGGACAAAGACTTTTGATGTTTCCACAAATCAAGAAGTTGGACCCTCAATGCAACCTCTGTCAGTTGGATCAAGATTATTAATGTCTTTGGTATTAATATAAGTGTTGTTAGCTTCTAGATTAGGAGTAAAAATTAGAAGACCTTTTTTGAACGAATTTAATTTTTTCCACCTTAGTTTCCTTATTTTCTCCTTCCTGCCACGGACACGGAGTATTGTTTTTGTTAGGATTTGTTAGAGGTTGTTTTGTTTTGAAACAGAGTTAGGAAATACTATTTATTCCATTAATTTTACTTGCCATTCTTCTCCAATAGATTTTTTTTGCTTTTTTTTTAATAAGAAATTCTCCAATAGAGTTTAGGGTTGAAATTTTCCAAAAAGGGTCGTAATTCAAAGATCCTTTGAAGTAATCTTGCAGGAAAATAATATAGATTATTTAAAGCATATTAAGAATATATGTTAAATTACTAGTTAGCCTTTGAACTTTGAAGCTTGGTTCATTTGATCTCTTAATATTAAAGTGTCTTTTTTTAAAAAAATCATAGTTAGTTGTTGAACTTTGAAGCTTGGTTCATTTGATCTTCTAATACTGGAGATTTTTTTTTTCTTTTTTTTTTGGTTGAAATCATGAAGCCTCCATTGAGATTTTTTTTTTCTTTTTTTTTTTTTTGGTTGAAATCATGAAGCCTCCATTGAGATTTTTTTTTTCTTTTTTTTTTGGTTGAAATCATGAAGCCTCCATTGAGATTTTTTTTTTCTTTTTTTTTTGGTTGAAATCATGAAGCCTCCATTGAGATTTTTTTTTTCTTTTTTTTTTGGTTGAAATCATGAAGCCTCCATTGAGATTTTTTTTTTCTTTTTTTTTTGGTTGAAATCATGAAGCCTCCATTGAGATTTTTTTTTTCTTTTTTTTTTGGTTGAAATCATGAAGCCTCCATTGAGATTTTTTTTTTCTTTTTTTTTTGGTTGAAATCATGAAGCCTCCATTTTACTGTTTGAAAATTATGCTTGTCTTCTACAACTTATTTACAACTAATTTCATCTTTCTTAAATAAAAATTTGAATTTTTTGCTAAAGTTAAAAAATATAAACAAGTTTCTAAAAATTACATTTCTTAGTTTTCAACTTATTTTCAACTGATTTCATCTTTTTTAAATAACAATTTGAATTTTGGAAAATTTAAATTTTTAGTTAAATTTAAAAAATATAAACAAGTTTCTAAAAATTACATTTTTTAGTTTTCAATACTTACGTTTTTACTTTTAAATGCTCCTAAAAAGTAAATAACAATATGAAAAATTCAATAGATAAAATTATTATTTATAAACTTAATTTTAAAAATAAAAGATCAAATGGAAGATTCAGTTTTGTCGTTAGTAAATCGAAGAATCGTTAATAATCTTGTGACAAAATAGACACAAATCTCCTAGTCCAAGTACCAAGAATATATGTATAATCAGCACAAATATCTATTTAACATGTTTGGCCATAATCAACGGATATTACGACAAACATCAGATCAAATCAAATACATGTCCCCACTTAATTTCATAATATCTGTATATTTCAAAAGCTACAATATATTTGACCAAAAACGCCTAATTGATTGGAATCACAAAATACCAACTGCTGGGAGCTGCAAATGTCAAACGGCAAAGAAGGGGGCAGTCCCATACACTGAACACTTGAGAAGAAATCCATGGCTTTCCTCATAGTTTCAAAGCTAAAGGTTAAGAATTATAGAAGAAGACTGAAAGAAAGTTCCCGAATTCACACAATCTCAGATTATATCATATGAAAATCCCTTTTCAGGCTACCAACAACTGCATTTTCTTATTGAGTCACATCTCAGTATCTACTGTTTTCAGTAAATTGAATCGAGTTATTTAACACAAACTAACTGAACTAACCACAAAACTCACAGAGCAGAACTACTTGTGCAAGACTTTCTTCCCCCCAACATTATTCTTCCAAGTAGTCAGTAGACTAAGTAGATGTGAAGTGCTTATTCTGAATCAGAGTTTGGTGTCTTTTACAGTTTAGAAGGAGATTTGTACCATCCCCATGGTTCGTCGGATATATATTGAGTAACCTGCTTTACAGTTAGATAATTATCAAGTCCCCTGTTGAATGAACAAAAGAAAGAGGCAGTTAGGGTAATGTTTACATTTTTAAAGAAAGTTAAGGTAATGAGTATGAGTTATTGAACTCAAGGACACGGTTGTAGACCTATCGAACAGATCCCGTTCAAGTAAGGTCGTTAATGAGTATGAGTTACTGAAAATCATGTTCAAAGCTGATTCAACATAAACCTACGCTTCTAGTTTCCCAAAGCGTGCTTCATGGAATAGTTTCTAAAAGAATTTTCAGAATACAATCCTCAATTTTTCATTTCTGTATAGGCTCAAACTTGTTTAAAATTCTGTATTTTAAGATTAATATGCTTAGAAAGTAAATGAAACAAGAATCGATAATATTTTAAGATTAATATGTTTAAAAAGATACGTCGGTCTGAGATTTAGTCTAAAAGAACTGTTTGGTAAATGGTAATCCACCAAAACTAGCTTCTTAATTGAACTTCTTTTTAGATATCTTCTAAATGACCTCTAGTATATTATCTAGCATTTCTGTGTATAAAATGGAAACATACCATTCCCCTAGCTCTCGACCAAAGCCACTGCGTTTGTTGCCTCCCCATGGGGCTTGAGTGAAGCATGGTTGCGAGCAATTAACCCACACAATTCCTGCCTGTAAAGCCTGTCGGAAAGAAATAGGGAAACACATCGTTCAGAAAGTCGGAGGTTTTTCGTTAACATATACTATATAGGTGCTTATAATTGCAATCCTCACCTTGGCTACGCGATCACACCTTTCTAAATCATTTGATATTACAGCAGCACCTAGCCCATATCTGTGAAAGGTCAACTGAATGTCAGGACACAGTTTCCAGCTTGCACTAAGCTGGAAAATTTTACTTACATTGTATCATTTGCTAATTCGATAGCTTCATCTTCAGAACTAAAAGTCTTCACACAGAGAACAGGTCCAAAGACTTCTTCTTTCCATATTTGCATGGAGGTTGTAACATTAGTAATAATGGCTGGTTCAACGAAGTATCCCTTCTTTAGGTGCTAAACATCGTAATGACAAAATTATAATTAGTTCTAGATATACAAAAAGAAAGAGTAAAAGTGATGTACCAAAAAAATCAAGTGTTACCTTAGGGCGAACTCCACCATATAGAATCTTTGCACCTTCGTGCTCAGCAGTTGAGACAAACTTCAATATTTTCTCATACTGAAGTTAGATGACCAAAAATTAGTTAAAGAATCAAACAATAGCATAAATATAATATTTCAAAACCAATATGAATCACATGACGTTCATTCTTAACTTATCACTAACCTTATATGTTTTTAGTAAAGCACATTTTGTAGGTTAAATCTATGAAATATATCAATGTATGTACATATATTATTTAAAAACAAAGTGCCCCCAAAGTGTTCTGTCCTATTATTACCATGTCCATGTCTACATACTGTGACAGCGGATTGTTTCTCTTTTCTTTCTCATAAAGAACTCAAGAAATAGAAACATATCCTTCTCTTACCTGTCCTGCACTAACAACAGGGCCAAGCCTGCAACCTTCTTCTAAAGGATCTGAAATCTTAATGTTCTGGCACCATTTCACGAGCCTATCCAAGAATTCATCAGCAATGTTTTCCTGGAATAACAGATAGAAGAAACAAATATTTCTAACGTGAAAAGAAATGATAAAAATCTTTAGCTTATTAACTATGCCAAAAATTTATTCTACCAGATGCTTAAAGACAATTATCCTAGGCTACCGGCAATATCTTCCGTTCCATTAAACCCAGAAGATCTTACTAAAAACAAAAAGTCACTTAAGTAGGAGAAAGAACTGAGAATCTATATGATAGAAATAAATATATTCAACTGCGTACTGCAGGAAACATTTAGATTATTCTACGTACATGTACAAGTAGACGGGATGTGGCACTGCAAATCTGACCATTTGTCCAAAAGCAACCAAATGCTGTCCATTCGGCAGCTATAAATCATAGAAAAAGAAAAAATAGTCAATAATATCAAGACCACATACGGACACAGATCCAATGCAAAAATTTCAAGGTAGCTTCCCTTTCATAAGGCAAATTTTTTTATTAACCATGATAAAGAAAAGACCACGATAAGAAAATGTGCTTTAAAGTTACTGACCCTTGTCAAGGTCGACATCATCAAAAACAACAATTGGACTTTTTCCACCAAGTTCCATGGTAACAGGCTGCCAAAGAAATCAGGCAAGGAGAAAGTAAATCAAATGGAGATCTAGAACTTCTACTAGTCAAATGTAAATGTAAATTGTGCTGAAATTCAACCTTGACAAGTTGAGCAGCTGCTGTCATAATCTTGCTTCCAGTAGCACCACTCCCAGTAAATGCAATCTATCATCAAGTATTTGTTCTTTTAGTTGGACAACATTTTATCTTTAAAAATACAAGTAGATGCTCATAGTGATAGCCATACCTTGTCAACGTGAGGATGACATGCTAGAGGAGCACCAGCTTCAGGGCCAAATCCTGTCAGAATATTCAAAATACCAGATGGAAGACCAACATCTTTACAGATTTCGCCCAATTCCAAAGAGGTGCTGCCCAGAAAAAATGTATTGTGTAACAACATTAAAAAAAATACCACAAATTAAATCAACTTCATACAATTCATAATCACTTACACAGATGCCAGTTCTGATGGCTTCAGGATTGCAGCACACCCAGCAGCCAGGGCAGGTGCAACTTTCCATGTAGACATCAATAGAGGATAGTTCCTTCAATATAAAAGACATACATCAACAAAGTTTGGTGCTTATGAAAGATTAAGATAGAGCACCATGGTTCACAAGGAGAAAAGTGATACAGGTAGATAAAGAAGAGGACAAGAGAGAGCAGAACCAGATACGACCCTGGAGGTTAATGACTAATAACATCCCAATGCATGCTTCTTGTTTAAATTAACGATACAATGAGAACTGTGGAGCAGAGCTACTCAAGTTTGGGTAACATATCCACAATCAACAAGTATCGAGCATCCCAGCATTTTGATACTTGTTGGACCACATGTTAGACAATCTAACATTCAATTTTTATTGTACATGTATCAAACACTTGTTATATGTTGAACAAATATGACGTTAAATCCTTTACACATTTATTTAATTATTTGTATCTGAAAAATTTTTTAGCAATTGAAACTGTTACTTGACCCTTCTACATTATTGGTCAAGAAAGTTTTGGAATATTTAATATCCTAAGGTTTAAGTTAATAACCACTTGTTTGAACCTGGATTGAAGAGCCTTTATCACGATGTTTGAAATCAACGGTTTCATAGTTGAGAGACATAAGTTGACTGTGATTTAAAGAAGAATACCATAAATAATAACTGTATATTCCAACAAAAGCTGAGAAACTAAAAAGCCAAGAAACAACCCAAAAGAAAAACAAGCAACGCAGTTGGAGGCAACAAGTACCAGGGAGTAATCAACCCAACAACTCCAATGGGTTCTTTAAGAACATAGCTCTTGAATGTATCCATGGGAAGAGAAACAGGAGCTTTTTGCTTTGCATCCAACCCTTCGGCAAGATCTGCATAGTACTCGAAGCACCCAGCAACATCATCCTGTACAATATTAACAAACATGGATGGTAATGAAAATATTACAACCAATATATATCTTTAACTTTAAGTAATTGCCATACCATGTCCCATGCAGCTTCTTCCAGAGGTTTTCCACAGTCTATTGCTTCAAGTTTTGCTAATTCTGATTTCCTCTCTGTTATCTGTGAGAAAATAACAAACAGAGTTCAGGATGGATGACACTGACACCTTGAGATAGAAGTTTAAAATAATAATAATAAAAATAAAAACTCGACTGCTTAGTGTTTAGCATATCTAATGGGGAAAAAGTATTTCCTTAACATAATAGTAAAGTTGAATTTATATATGATATAACATCCAAAGTCAATAAAACTTCTTGATTCTTACAAGGCGATCAACAAGAAAGTAGCAGTTCTAAGACAAGATATAGAGTTAAATAATGGCTCTATCCTGATATCTAATGTTTCAATGAACTATGGCGGGAAGATGGATGGCATCATATTTCTCACTTTCTATAGATCCGCATCAGAAACCAATTCATGGCTTCAAGCCACTAGAATCGCAAGCGAATAAGAAAAGCATCGAAGATCCTTAGCAGTTAGCCCAGTCCAATAGGAAAAGAGAGAGCAGATCACAATCAAATAAAAGTTAGACATCCATATGACCCACCGACCTTAGCAGCAATAGCACGCAAATACTTGGCACGATGAGCCCCCGGAGCAGAGGCCCAATCTTTGCCTTTATTCCTCGCAAGTGCTTTTCGAGCAGCATCAACTGCTAACTCTACATCTTCTGCAGTAGCCGCGGGAATAGATCCTGAAGCATATTTGGTATATAACAGAAAAGTAAGACTCAAACCACTTATAAACCACCCTATCCTCAAACAAATTACTTCTTCCGATCATCTTATCGATCGATCCCCATAGCAAATTAATGAGCAGTCATAAGTAGAGGAATTGAGAGGAAGAAGAGACCGATTGTTTCTTCAGTAGTGGGGTTGATGATGGGGATGCGCTTCTTGAGGACTGGTTCCCTCCACTCGCCGTCGATGAACAGCTGTCGGCTGGGAATGGGAATCGCCATTACTGCAGAGCTCTTATCTTCTTCAAAGTGGTGGGGGTTGGAAATGGCATCCGAAATTGAGATGATCAATATAAACACTCAGCTACGCTAAAGTTCCGAACTAGTTTTGCGGATTTTTTTTTGTCCGTACTGTAATTTTCTTCTAAATTTTATTTTATCTTTGAATTTTTAGGAATTTGGACCGGATATTTCTGGTATTCCAATTATTTCTACAGAGAATTAAAATCAAAACATATTCAAATTATTGAATAAACAACTGACTAAAATCTTTATTAATTCCAATTATTGAATAAACAAAAAAACGAATCTTATAGAAATAAATACAAGCGGACCACTCAAAGATAGAGATATTGGTGTCCAACAAAGAAATCTCTAACACCTGCCATATTATACAATGTTTTATTATACAAAAAAATAACTCATATATGCAAAAATTGTTTTGGAATTATGGATTAAACCTTTTAACATCAAACAAAAAGTGTTTTTTCCCAGTGTTAAACCTCACTCTCTAAAAAAATATTGTTTTTTTTATGGCTCGTTCCACAAATTTTAAAGGAGTGTTTGAGGTAAGGAGTAGAGTTGCGAACTCGTGTTAAAATTAAAAAAGTTACTTTTGAACCCACATAAAGTGTTTTTTAATTGTAGGATCCACACTCTCCTTGAGCCAAATAAGAAGTGGAGTTCACAACTATCAACTTCCTAACTTCTTGGCCCAAATACGTGTTAAAGCTCTCTAATCTTAATAATAATTAAGAAATTAAATTAGTTTTAATCCATAAACTATGATATTTATGTACTTCTTTTCTTGAGTGAAACAATTAATTATACTGGATTGCATCACGAGACACTAAAAAAAATGGTCATACAAGATGGGAAAGAAGAATAGTAGAGACACTCTTCCAAAGTCTTTCTCGCAAGGATGTGCGCCAAAACATCGTGAGAGCAATGAACATGTAAAAAAAAGAAATATCCATCAACCTTGTGCGAGACCCTTAACTTGAATTAAGAGACTTCAATTAGGTCAACATCTTGTCTATTTAGCAACTTCATCACCTTCCAAACAATATTCAACCAAAATATGACGTAAGTTGATAGATCATGTCTTGCATTTTTTAACTCCCACATTTTAAAAGGTTTGTGGATTTATCAATCGCAATTAAAATTTTAACGTTTTGTTGGGTATCAAATTTGAATCTATATCTAATAGAGTAATTAGTTTTTAAAGATTTTGAATTTGATTTTTTTAAGTTACTAAATAGGCACACATTTTAATATTCATAACTAAACTTGTAATTTAACTTAAAAAATACAAGTTACGTCCTACAAAATTGCATTGGACTTTGAGATAGGTGTCAATTATATTTCAAAAAGTACTTTTGAAAGTTGAAATTTTTTTATATGTGATTTTATTAAATAAATTATGAAAATTAACATGGTAATTGATGCATAAAAATTTGAGATAGGTGTCAATTATATTTCAAAAAGTACTTTTGAAAGTTGAAATTTTTTTATATGTGATTTTATTAAATAAATTATGAAAATTAACATAGTAATTGATGCATAAAAATTAGAAGACAATATTATTTATAAACATAAAGAAGATTAAAATTGTTGTTACTATTTGTCCCATCTAAAAATATGATAAAAATTTGAATTCATATCATCATCTTTTACACACGAGTCACCACTTTAATTTACATAATGAGGTAATATAAAAAGTCTAAAAATACAATAGCATCATTTTTTCTTTATTGAACCAAGATTTTTAAATAATTAATTAAATTTGTAAAGAGGCCAAAAATATATTAACTTGGAGGCCAACCCAATATATCATATTTTATAAATTAAACAATCCTTCTTTAAGTATGGATAGAAAAGAAATGTACCATGCCCACCACTACATTAATATACATACATTCATATACATATATATATATCACTCTTAATATTTATGTTAATTTTTTATTAGAGATATTTGTTCTATATGTGAATTCAAAATTTGTAAATGTGCTAAATATTTTAGCTATTTTTTAGACTAAATTCTTCATTTTTATTTTGTTTAATTAGTTCAACAATTTTGTGTGCCAACAATGTCACAACATTAAAAATGATAATTATTATTTTGAATGTTTAGTTATATTCTGATTGACTTTAGTGATTAACTGTGTATTCAGATTAACTATAATAAAAATATACTGACTATCTAATTATGATCAGGGAATAATTTTATGGTTTGTTTGTCTTTTTAACTTTTAAAATTGAAAGAAAAAAAAATCTTTAAAATAAAGTAATTATAAACATAATAAAAAAAGTTATCCTGACATGGTGGCACGTGGAAGTTGGAACACTTGGATGACAACTCAGCTCGTAGGGTCAAGAGAATCGTAATCAGTTATTTATTTATTTATTATTATTAAGACAAATATCAATTTATGTTCATGAACTTTAGAATGGTATTAATTTAAGCTTTAAACTAATTATTGTATCAATTAAAACCTTAAACTTTTATAAGTATATCAATTTAAATCTTAAATTTTCGTAAAATATCAATTTAAACCCTACACTTTCGTATGTGTATCCAAATATATAATGGAGAGTCTAAATTGATGTACTTATAGAAGTTCTTAGTCTAAATTAATACACTAATAAAATTTTAGAGTTTAAATTGATACAATTGTTAATTTGGGGTTTAAATTGACATATTTATAAAAGTTCAGGGTTTAACTTTGATACAACTGCAAAGTTTAAGGTATGAATTGATATTTGCACTTATTATTATTACTATTTTTGAGAAAATCAACGGTTTTCAAATTTGAAAAAAAAATAATAAAAAAATAAAGTATTACATATATAAATTACTGCATTATGTTCAATCTTGACAATCGTTAAGGGATTTATTACAATATGTTTCCTTTAGTTAGCTTAACTGAAAATTTGTATGTATTTTATTTCATCTTTTAATTTAAGAATATTAGTTCGTACAAATATATTTTTAAAATATGTTAAAATTATACAAAATATCGTTCGAATTTTAAAGTTCGAGGGTATTTTTAAAACTTTTAAAAGTTCAAAGGTATATTTGACATATAGCACTAACGGTCTCCATCTAGAACTAATGGTAAGAATATTTTTTAACTCATTTTTGAAGTTTAAAGATACTTTTGAAATTGGTATTTTTTTACACAAATTACAAGATTTAGAGATGTTTTGTATAATTTAGCCTTAACCGAAAGAAAAAAATGCAAGAAACCTTGTATAAAACTTTATGTAAATATAATAGTATAACATGAGGTAAATAACTTTAGTGGGTCATTTTAAAGATCCAGGCCTTGCTACAGGTACTTGTTTTCCATCAAAATCTATGTTACAAACACCAAATTGGTATGAAACTTATTTAGATACTTTTTTTCATTTATTTTTTAGATCGTTTCTTTAATTTCTTTTTGAATATGTGCACCAATTTTGGGCTGCCGGCCCAAACCACAGCTGAGGGAGGATCCACTAGCCTGTTTAATTATAATATTTTTTATACAAGAAAAAAAAAAAACACATTTCTGTTTTATTTCTATTTTATATAAAAAAGAATTATATTTTAAGGCAAACATGTTATTAATTTTTTTTTTTTTTTTTTTTGCGTAACATATATATATATTTCGCAGATTTATAATTTTTAAAATCCTTTTAAAGAATTTATATACTTTCAATTTAGATTATATTTAGTTTGCTCTAAAGTATAAGAGTTGTAATAAAAAGAATATATGATTTGAAAAATTAGGTTGTAAAGTTTGGTTTTGAGAGAAATAAATTTTATGTACAAAAACCAGTGATAATTTGAAATTTGAAATTTTGTTAAGAACCAACATTTAGCTAATTTTAAAAATTGTGCGAATGCACATTTCTATAATTGATTCTACTAGATTTAAGTATGACAATTAGAGGATAGAAAAGTTTAACCTCCAATTTTGAAGAAGAAAGTATATGTTAATTATTACTTAATTAATCTTACTTCACATCATAGAGAGTTTCAAACGGTGGAGTATAATTTTGATTAGGAAATCTAATTACCATAATTAAAGAAATTTTGTAAATGTATCAATTAACACGACTTAGTTTAATATAGTGTGAAAATATAATTATTTCAATTATACTTTTAAATTATTGTTACAAATGATTCAATTTAGACTTTATTAGAATTATTTTTAGACGTGAGTACACTTCTTCAAAGGTTATTCAAATATTAGATTAATAAAATAGATAATTTAAAATTTGATCCATAAAATTAGAAACTTAATTGATAAAATTATAAATCTTATACGATGTTTATCCAATTATAAATAAAATTTAGAAACTTAATTGATAAAATTATAAATCTTATACGATGTTTATCCAATTATAAGTAATGAATAATGTAAATTGATAGACATAAAAGTTCAAATTTTAAATTATTGAACTGTATCACTATTAATTCCTAAATTATATCAATATCAATACATTTTACTAACTCCTTTCATTTCGTTATTGGTAGTCTTTAGAATAATTAGTTCATTCAAACATGCTCATTAAATTAGAGAAGTCAATAATTACGATCTCATTTTCCACTCTAAAATATTGAACTAACAAAAATGTAAAGAAATAGAAATTTAATTTTGATTCATATGGTATTCGTTTTCACTTTAAAACTTATAATTTTTGGTTTCAAATATTGTTTAAAATATTATATCTACGATATAAAATTGATAAAATATTGGAGAAAAATGACATCAGATAACTTTATATTATTGAAATCGATGAGTTTCATGAAGATTTATTAGCGAATAAATTAACGAAAATCGAATCAATAAAAAAGAATTAGCAAAGTTGAAGGTCCAAATTGAATTTCTCGGTCAAAATTAATTTTATTTTCCCATAAATAAAAGTAACATTTTCAAAATTAGATGGCGAGATCTCCACCTTCACCTTTCATCTTCGTATATCAATTTCCCCAGAATTTTTTTGCCCTAACAAGGTTTATACATGTTGCTGAAGCGAAAATTTCAACAAAAACTGATAAACAGAGAACTGAAAATCAAGAATCAAATTGTAAAACAAAACCGGAATCAAAACGAGAGGAAAACCGAAAGAGAAAACAGAGATCAAATGAAATTATATTAACAAAAGAATAATCTATGGTCTACATGTATCTATATATCCAACAGAAAAAGAAAAGAGCAGAGAGGTACAGAGAAAAAAGGATGAATTCGATGAAGGAAGGAATTCTACTTCTTATGAGCGGTTTTGTTATATTTATCTTTAATCCATTGGAAGCCAAGAGAGGTTCCTTCTTTAACCTTTTTGACGCCATTAGAGGCGACAGCTTTGGTCTTCCCAAGCCCTTCGCCGACTTTCTGCTTGTATTTGGCCGTACTATTTCCGCCGCCGGTCTTCTTCTTGTTCTCTGTGGCTATGTCCGTGGAGTCGTTGTAGTCCCACTGGTCCGCCCAATCGTAAGAGCCGTTTCCAGCCATATTGATTTAGGGTCTGCTGCAGAGAAATCTGAGGAGGGTGAAGATGAAGAATCTGATGGCGAAAAGAAGAAAAAGACAGAATCAACGAAATTTTGTGAGAGGGAATGGGTTTTTATAGGGAGTAAGTTCAAACCGAAAGCGAATGCCGTGTAGATTGCGACTAAAAGTCATACAAATTTTGCCTTCTTGGAGTGGAAATAGAATATCCGAACAGTTAACCAATTTGGACACGTATAGGGAGTCCGGACCTCCCACGAAACTTCTATTAAATTATTTTGATGCCTATATTATTATTATTATTTATTATTATTATTAGGCCTATAATTAAATCCTATTTTAGTCTCATTTACTTCTATTTTAGTTCATAAATTTTTTTTAGTCTCTATATTTAACTCTTCAATGGAATGTGGGGAGTTTGTATTTTCTAATGACGAAGCTTTAGGTGTATTGAACAAGATGAAAATGAAATAAAATGCCAACAACCAATGCGTCAAAATACTAAATGACCAAAATTTTGAACTAAAAATGTATTTTAAATTCTCCTGTTTTGCCACTTTATTCAATACGTAGATAAATGATATTTATTTGTATGTTTTTCTTTACCGGAGAAAAGCAATAAATTAAACCTGATTTTTTTTTTTTTTTTTGAATGTATGAGTAGATGTATCGTTTAATTTATTTTTAACAACTATTATGGCTTTTGAGATTTGTAAGCGAAACGTTTGTTCTAAAAACAGTATTAAATATTTATGTTATTTAATTTTTGGCTTATTTTAGCTTTTGTACCAAAATTGATGGACAATTTTTAAACCTATCTATCTAATAGGTTCCATTTTTATCAGTACGACCATGTGTCCAAAATTTAATATCATAAGTATTTTCTTGACATCAATTTTGTAGAATCAAACGAGTTGAAATAGCGGTTACGAATTAAGGAAAAAAAAAACTTAATACATTTTAGGAGTCATCAAATTTGTAAAGAAATCATTTCACATTTTCAATGATTATTTATTAAATTTAAATAACTTCTCTTTCAAAGAAAAAAAAAGATAAACAAAACACAATATTTTCAAATGATACTATTTCAGCTCTCTTTCAAATGATGTTCTAAACAAACAGAATATAGTATTAAATATTTAAGGTTAAGATACTATTTTAGCTCCTATATGTGAACTTGCTGTTGATTTATTGTTGAGTTTTAAAAAAGAATGTGGTCTCCATCCATATTCCCTTGTAATTTTTTTTTATACTTAATCCATGAAAATTATTATTAATATTAAATAAATTCCAATAAAATTAACTTAAAAGACTAGATTAAAAGTTTATTAAAAAAACAAGAGATTAAATTTAGACATTTAAAATATAGAGTCTAAAATAAAATAATCTAAAGTATAGAGATATTTTACCCTATCAAATAATGGAAATTCAAGAAGGTTCCAAAGCATAAAGTCAATAACTAATCACAGCCAAACCTTAGCTAAGTTTCGGTCACCGCCTACGCCTGATGAATTTGGCTATTTCTTGGAAACAAAGGGATGCTGATCATGCATTTTTATTTTATCTCGAAAAATCAAGGCCTTCAACCAAGACCAAACTAAGCAATATTTATAAAATTATTCAAAGAAAATAACAGTTAGATGTTTAAATATATCATAGTCAAGCAAGGAAGGCCATAAGCCATAGATTGGAGAGAAGTTTGACTTTTCAACATTTAGAATTATAATTTCCGTCTTCGTTTCTTTTAAATTATTTTTATTCAGCGTCTTGTTGATCCTGTAATCTCCCTTATTATCTATATATAATACCTCCTTTTGAATTTTATGATTAAATTTGAGGTTACACTTAAAAATCAAATTTTCAAGAGATTCAGAGATGAGATAATAGAAAATAAATAAAAGGACCTAAACCAGAACCATATCTAACCCAAAAAATATTTGGTCAATTGCCTGTTTTCAGCTAAAGCTTATGTGTAGTCTATTTTCTTAAATAAATGAATTTATTCCTAAAAAAGAAAATAAAGGACTTGGATCATAGTTAAATAAGTTAGGCGGAAGATTGAACCATCGATCTTTAGAATAGTAAATGGTGTCTTGTCCACTAATAAACTGTGTTCAGAGTGAAAACCCTGCAAGTAACTCAATAATACTATTTAAAAGACAGAAAAGAATGGTTTGCATAAACAGGGAGACAAATAGTATCGTAGACTATTTGTGTATAAAAAAAAAAGGTGGCCGTTAACCTGCGAAATAATACTAGTTTGAACACGGAATAGAAAATGGGAGAACTAGTAAAATATGCAAAGAAAAGAAAAACATTATGAAGAATTTAAATCTTAGGTACTTGCAGATATCTTGCCTGATTTATTGATCACAGCTTTCAAGTATTTGCAAGTATTTGTAGTAGAGCCAGCGGGATGTGTCAATTGCATCGCCATTGCTTTCCACAGGGTAAATCTTTCTTCTGCTTTGCCAATCATTTGTTAGCTTTATCCACTCTCTCCTCCAATTACTCAATTGAAATCTGTATCCATTCTCTGAACTTTCTTTCAAGAACTTGAAGTATATCGCAGCTCGAGGACCGTAGTAATCACCCAAGAGTCCACTCCAGTACTTGTTTCCTGAATCGAGATTAAACAAGTCACATTTGAATGTACAATTTCATAATCTCGATGTTGATCTATTGATATAGAGTCGAGTCCAGGTCCAAAGTATCATTACCATAATCACGAAGTAAACTTGCTTCTTCCTCTGTGTTGTCAAACCACATGGTTATTTGAGTTCTTGCATTCCACTCATACTGTAATTTGAGATTGTCAGCATTTGAGTGCTGTTAGTATAATCTTTTTTCATAATTAGTAGAATGGACTGAACCTGTTTTTCCTCCTCTTCATTTTGGGCGAGTTTCTTAGCACTTTGTAGCCAAGGTCCCAGAAGAAATCCCTCGTGACAAGCCAATAATGTGTCGATATCATTGACAAGTTCAAGGAACTCTTGGCTTAAGCTGACCATTGTTTGCGCATCATATAACTGATATGCTTTGACAATTCTAAAGAATAGATCATTCGAGTATTTGGCTAGAGCTTGCCTGGTCAAATCCACAAGGTCATACCTAAGAGTAGCAATGAATGTCAATTCAATGATCTAGACTTGAACAGAGAGAAAAGGACGATATTTGATATCTCTATAATGTTTCAAATAAATAAAAGGATGTTTTAAATTCGTGAGTCAACCTGTAAGTGTTGCTACCAGAAAGTTCATCACCGCCGGCAATGAAAAGCTTGAGTGCACGAATTACTTCAGAAGTAGGATACCAAAGATGAGGTCGGTCAAATGTTGCATCCCGGAGGTGGAGGCTATCTACACTTGAGACCAAGTTCCCATGTTGTTTAGACCCCTCAGGTAATACCAAGATTGACGATGGATCAACATCTGGAAATGCCACAATGACGTCCCTGTTTTTGTCCTTTTCCATATTGAACCGGATATGTTAGTAACTTGTTTGAACAAAATTCACAGACTTTGCATGAACAGGAAAAGAAAATAAACAACGGGAAGACGGTGATGACCATACTAAAGCAACAAGACTGGAAACACAAGTCGTAAAAGTACCAAAAGAGAAGAAAAGGTTGAATGGACATTACAGTTTTTTGCATACTTACATAGGCACCATCAGTGCAGTTGTAGATGGTGTGATATAATACATCCCAGGCATCTTGTATTGAAGGGACTAAATGACCATAACGCCTCATTGAATACTGATAAAGCCATTTCTGGAAACGAAAGGATAATATTACAAATTCTGATTGATGGGAACAAAGTTTTCAACAATCAAAATTGCGGCAAAATCTACCAGGAAAAAAATTCTAATGGTAAGAACAAACTTTAAAATAGAAGGTGCTAGGGCTAAAATTCAGAAATCATGGGAAAGGTGTGCAGTATGTTCTCCAAAGGATATGAATAAACCTCTATTCGAAGGATCTACCACCACTGAAATTGTTGAACTAAAAGAAGAAAATATCTATTGTTGGAATGAATTGCAATGAAGTTAATAATGAATTCATATTTGGGTAACAGATCAAAGGAAAATTATATCTTAGTTAAGCAAATTAAGTGGCCTTAATTATTGACCCAAGGACTTCCTCTATATCAGTGTTGTCGGTGGAGAAAAAATCATATACTTACTGTTATAGTAGCATAGTTTAGAAAGTTGCCTATATTCGTCAAGCAAAAAAGATTGCCTATATTTGGTCTAGTCGAGGAAGATTGCTTAGTTCTTGCAACTTTGCAAGTTAGTTCAAACTATCTAATAGGTCCGAGGAATTCTAATCTCCTAGATTTCAGCTTTCTTCCATGCTTAGATCTTTTACATAGAACTTGTCATGATTGTTCTTGAATTGTATGACATTTATTATGAAATATTTTCTAACATCTTTCGCATCTATCAGTTCCTTCTCATAATGCATGGCATGTAAGACTTGGAAAATAAAACCACATTGGCATTAGCCAGGATGCGAACCTATGCACGGTAGAAAAGTAATGATATCACTACCCTTTTCATATGATTGGCTCTTCGGTACTATTCAATTTAATCAATGTAATGTCACTTGTCAGCTTTCCGCAAATGGAACATGAATACAACTGGCAACGAAGTAAATGGATCATCATATTTTTAAAATAATAATAAAATATTTGTACCTTGACATCAACTTTGCTGTGTTGAAAAGCCATTTCAGACATAAGATCGTAGACAACAGGATTCTGTTCAATTCCTTCCATGGACATTCCTACCCCCACCTTCAAATGAAAACACAGGTGACAATGCTAAACACGAATTTAAACATTGCAAAATAAATGGTACACCTCATAGATATATGAGAAAAAAAGAAGGTGAGAGAGAGGTTGGAATTAGTAATATCTTCATAGATACGTTATGGGTATAATCTTTTGTGAACGACTTAAACATGCGACAAAGTATTGTAAGTGATAGAGTGGTCTTGCTACCATGATCTACTGTGATTCAGCCCTTAGTGGCTTCAATACATAAATAAAAATAATAATGAAAGAATTGAGCAAATATTGCATAGTGTAATAATCTTCCAAGCCATCTTTTCAATAATGAAAAGAAAGAAAGAGAATCAGTTCATCTCTTTAAAATTAAATAAATACTTATATATAATATACTTGAAATCAGAGCTACGTTACTTCTGGACAAGAGAAAGAAAGCACCAAATATTTATTTTAAAAAACTGTTGGAGTTAAATTAGTATACCTGTAGCAATTAAATAATGCTGCCAAAACATTATGACAACACCTAGACATCAAGTAATATGGTAGATGATAAACTTACCATTGTCGAGTATGGACTAGCACGACCTTCAATTGGTCCAGATGCTATTGAATCTAAAATGCCATACATCTCCACATTTCCAGCAAAGTTATGTAGCATACACCTGTACAAGGCAATTCACATTATTAAAGCTAAAATTTACGAGCATCACACATCCATTGAAATATAGCACACAACTAATGAAACAATAAATCAACTTAGTCTTAGCTACAAATGATACCTAAAGCACTATATACGGTCCAAGACAAAACAAAATTAACGAGAAATGCAGTTTTTCTTTAATTTTTTTGTAAAACGGCTAAAGTCGGATGACTACTGTTTTAACCTGCAGACTAAATGAAATGAGGTACCAAAATTGCCTTGCAGGAAATCCTCTTTCTTATAAAGTACAAACACGAATAACATTGAGCCACTGATAATTACTTTGCTTTTCTATAAACCAACTGAAATTGCATTGTAAAGATGATATAATTTGACATAAATTTAACATATTCATAAAATAGCAAAAAATTAGGTAATGTAATGCTTAATCAAGGAAATTTTAATAAATCAACCATAGTTTTGAGAATCTCTTTCAAGTTAATTTATAAAAGTGGACAGAAATGTAAAAAGATATACAGTATGTCATTCTCAACACCACTGCTTTTAAAGGGTTAGTTCTTTTCTTAGATTGTCAACATAATCAACCATGTAGAGCAACTAGAAAAAAAAGTTAATAGCCTATAAATATAACATTAGACACTCGCTAACTTTGAACTAATGAACTTTGGATGTCTATTCTTGGCCGATAATTATAACATACTCATCAATATCGCTGATATGCTATGAAAAAAGGCTTTCCACAATGTTAGCCTAAATCTTGACCATTTATAAGATATGAACATTAAGATCGAGCAAAAGAATGGACATAAAGACTTTCCAGATGTAAGGAGTGCCATAAAATTGCTCAGAAGATATCCAGATCGGTTTCACTTCAGCATACAGATCAAGAACCACCAGCCTTCCCACTGGCACAGAATGTAAAAGGGCCTGAAAAATGCTTCACCAATTTCAACCAGAATTGAAAGTAATGCACTGATAGCCCTAAAGATCGAATAGATGAAAGAAGGTACATCATAAAAGGAGCCCAGCTAAATGAATTAGCATTTACAAATAACACAGGATTTGAGCCAAGGATTCCCTGAGAAGATCCTTCATATATGGCAATGATCTAGTGATGATTATAAATTGGAAGATATATCTGTGTATGATTGCACAATCAATTGATGACATAAGGAATTATTATAACCTTCATTTGTGGAGGCCTCCAGAATGGATCATATGAAAACATCCACCCCTGTATATGAACAAATTTCATTAGCAACAAGATTGAGACAAAGTTGCTATTTCACCAAAAAAGACGAAGAAGAGATTTACTGGACGTTCACTAAAGTAATCCATATCATGTTCCACTCGCTTAGTGATATGACGTATGAAAACTTAGTAAATTGGGTCCTTTCAAGGACATCCAATAAAATTAGAACGATACAAAGAAATTAGTGAACTGGCCTAACAACCCCTTATATGGCAACACGAACAAACAATTACCTGCATTAGCCAAACAGCATTAGAATCCCCTGCCCGCATTCCTCCAAAAATAGCTGCACCTAATGAAGAGATGTATTCCACCTCATCAACAGGTGGAGTGTTCTCGTCAAAGGTATCACTGTAGGGTGAAAAGATGTTCATGATGTAAATGTTTGATGGCAGATATTTCTGATGTTTGAAGAACAGACAATTTAAAGACTGTTGAAACCAATATTGCACCAATTTTAAATGCTTGTTCTGGCGTGCTTTTCTGCCATTCTGATGTAACAAAGCTGACCATACACATCTTACAATGAAAATTAAAAGAAAAATGAACCACCCACAATACAAAGTCTGATTGAGGAAACGAGTACCATACCAATTGTATACATGGGAAGTTCTTCCA
The DNA here is from genome assembly GCA_031780015.1 of Citrullus colocynthis. Taxonomy (NCBI): domain Eukaryota; kingdom Viridiplantae; phylum Streptophyta; class Magnoliopsida; order Cucurbitales; family Cucurbitaceae; genus Citrullus; species Citrullus colocynthis. The sequence continues at coordinate 3,685,298 of QLSR01000225.1, forward strand.
TATTCTGACCAGAAAAAGCAATTTCAGACAATTAGAATCATCAAGCATCATTTAAGGAAAAGGCATGAAATATCCTATTCTCATACAGTTTGTTAGCGTAGGTGCAAAAATACCTTTCTGTTGTTGCTCAATAAATGCTTTACCAATCTCGACAAATAATGGGTCCATGGCATCAAGAAGGTAAGTGCAGCACCATCTAGGGTCACTGTGAACAGAAAACCTGCAGGACAATGGTACCGTAGAGACAATTGACATTGTCATTAGTTAAACAAGTACTTTGCAAGAATTTCTAGTTCCTCAAGCATCATTCTAGGGTCTCATGACTTGAGGGATTACCACCAATGTTGTTGCTTCAAATCAAAAGTTAGAGGTTTTCTGGTCAGAATTAAGTAATTCCAAACTTGCATCACCAATTACTAGGTTCCAATTTTGAGTTCAGACTACTCCATGCAAAGATCATTTCATATTTCGGTTTTAAATTTCTAATAAACGGAATTTATGGTATTGATCCATCATTAATATATATATATATCAAGTTGGATTATAAAAATATGAAGCACAAATTGGAAATTATGGTATCATTCTAATGAGGTGCTATGCTCATGTTAGCTCCAACTTATTTTAATAATCTCGTTCTACATACTTTATCTTACTAACTGCTCTCCATTTTTTTTCTTACTAATCTCTCCGATATACTTTCTCTCAATCACTAATCAAACTAATTCCATTAACTTCTTTCTACATCGATACTTTCTTGCATTAGTCCCTCTCAAGGTCTTCACTCCATTTTAAAATAAACTTTCTAAATTCTGTCTGTAGACATACTTCTTTTAACAAATCTCTCTCTACACCTACTTTACCTCACTAATCTCTCTTCACTCAGATGCCTTTCTCCTATTTAGACATTCGCTTCTACCACTATCCCTGTGTATATAGTTTTCCGCTACCCTCTCTTCACTTGCCTACTTCCTTCCACAAATTTTTCAGTCACTTTTTTTTTTTTTTTTTTTTTAATTTAAATCTCTTTAGGTAATTTTCTATCCTGAAAATTCTTCGAACTTTAATATTAGTCATTCAAATAACACTTTGTTTTAAAATATAAACATTATTTTTGTTCTTTTCTTCTCTTTTTTTATTTTTTTAGTGTCATGGATTTGAGTCATTTGACTAACAATGGTTCCGGAATGTTTCAAAATATATTACAAGTAAATGCCAAAAAGACACCCAAAAAAAAAACATTATTAACCGTAAAAAATATGAAATTTATATAAGATGAGGGAGTGTTGAGTTACCAATTTCCCAAGCGTGTTATTTTTGCTGATGGATATATTTGTTTGAAAGCAGCAGGAATATTACCCGAAAAGGCTGGCAAAACTGAAAAAGAGAAAGAAGAAAACGATGGTCCATAGATTGTCCCTAGCATAAGAGCTTTCTAGAACTTCGTCTAGTAAATAGGCTGTAGAACTATAGCAACATTACTGAAGCTTTAAGACAGCAATTCAAAAAGGAAGCCAATATGAAAGTGAAAACATTTAAATGAAAAGAATCTTAAGTTTCCTGCTGGGTCAAGTCCAAAGAACTTTGAACTCTATTGCAACAACATGGTGTATTAGTTAAATTTATTGACAGGACTTAAAAATACCGGGAGTCATTCCTAGCTCAAACATTCTGCCAATAACTTTTTTCTGCAGAATAAGCTGTTGATCAAACCAACTTTGCGGCAGTGGCCCACCCCATCTGTGATAAGAATGTTGATATTCAAAAGGCAATGATGAGAAATTATCAGTAAGATTTTTATTACTAGAACTGAAATATAAGAGCCAACAAGCATGCCACATGTAAGCCATTCTCTACATATATGTGATTGAACCAGGAAGATTATGTAGATGATTGTGATGATGATTGTCTACTTATCATTCTTTCTTTAATTTTAGTCCCAATGGAATAGAATATCCATCCAACAATGATCTAATTTCAACGCAATTACGAAGCAACTACTCACTTGTGCAAATTTCCCATGCGTGACCATGCAAGAAATGCTGGACCTCCAAAGAAATCATCCAAATCTGAGTTGCTTATGTTAAATTTCTGCAAATATAGTCTGGACTGAGATCAATCTATACTTTGAACCAAGTAAATTGCAATAAGATCTAGCCTGAAAAAATTATTAGAGACAGCCTTTTTTGCTTTAGCCACTTTATTGCATAAATTAAAATGTAGGAAATGAGCAAACCTATAATTCATGGGAGACTGATTTTTTAATTATTGTTTCTAGAAAAGGACAGGAAAGCTACGATAGCATGACGAAGAAATTGCCAAACAGAAGAAGCTTTTAATGCAGGGAAAAGTTCAGATTACGCAAGAAGCAATTTCCAATAGCAGGAAGCAGTGGAGAAGTAAGATTATACTCGTAGTACTTTACTGCAATCGATGTAGATTATTGCATTCATAGTCCCAAGATGCACAATAAGTAACATTGTTCCAATCACCATAAATATTAAGACAATTCAGAGATTATAGCATATGTAGGGTAAGTTGACTTCTTCAACGTCCTCTAGCACCCAAAGAATACCATGCACAATTATATCTGTGATGACAGCACCCACTTGCTGAATATATCATTATGTTGAATGGCCGTATGAATAACATAACGCAGATAAAAAGAGGAAAACATACCTGGAATACTTTTCGCCAGATAGCCTCCTGCCCAGTAAATGCTAGAGGCATATTGATTCCCTGAAGAGCCATCCAGTCTATTTCCTTTTCCCATCTTTTCCAGTCCCACCAGGCAAAAGAGTCTACCGGAAGCAGAGGAAGTGATAATAGGAAGGCACGTATTGAAACAGTAAATAAATAACTGTTATTGGAGTAACACGAAATATTGTAATTCAATTTCTGTTATTTAAATTGCACATTGCAACAAGATGGATGCATTGCAACTTCCAAAAAGAAAACCTTACAGCTTGATGTAACTGCATTTTGATAGTAGTTCAAAGGAATAGGCCTCTGAATCACAATTTCCTCTGTTTGAATACGAGGTAACAGGCCGGCCTTAGGTACAGAAAATAGTTGTGAGCCACCTGTTTTATCCCAAGATATGTGTGCACCACACCAGTGCTTAAGATACCAGTGCAAGCCAGCTAAAATCTCCACTCCAGTGACCCCAGCGATTCTGGAAAAAGATTGGAAATCGTGTTCATGTCCAAAAATAAGAGATCGATTTTAATTTCTGTTTACAAAGAACACTGTACGATGACTGATATCTGCCGATTCATTTTTTCCCTGACATGAACCCCCGATCCTACACTTACTAGATAACAAGAAGCAATATAGTAGCTTAATCCAACTTTAAAGGCCTATTCGATTGAGGTGAACCGAATAAAAAAGAGGAGCAAAAAGTTTGTACGTACAAAATCTCAGGATCCCCGGGTTTCCTGAACGCGCGATGGTTCCTGATCACAAAGCAAGATTCTCCACCACATTTGACCTGGGAAAAATCAACATATAGAAAGACCGCTAGAAATATGAACGTGAAAAACAGAGATTATAAGCAGACTAGACTTCAGTACACAAGATTTCTTTCGTTTTCCTAAATTTCCAACTGCCTTACAAAACAAATTAAAATCTCTAACAAACTACTCTGTACTTCTTTCAACAGTCAAACAGTGAACACAGAAAATTGTAAAGAAAATCAACCAAGTACCTTAGACACAATTTGAAAGTCAAAGCTAGAGAGGTGAAAAGGAAGAAGCCGACGAAGAACTCCACGAGCCGCAGCAACTTGGACATGTGCAGGCGCCCTCTCGCGATCCTGAATTTCAAGAAGCCGCGAAATGTATCCGACTCCGATCGTCGACGACTGGGAAGTGGAGAAGGCGGCGAATATTGAAAGAAAGATAAGGAAAGTGGAAGAAAAGGAGGAAGCCATAGAAGAGGGAAAGAGAAAGAGAGATTAGACGTGGAAGTAGACAGCAGAAATGAAATATTGTAGAGGAAATCGGCATGGTGGTGGATGACGTCGAGGAATCCAGGAATGGCAATTGGTTTTGAAAGAAACCAGTGACTAGCGGACAATAGCAGTGGCCGCTGCCGGCGGTGTCCCGACGAGAGTGGAAGAGCGCGCGAAAGCGAAACTGCAACTGATCAGTGTAATTTATAAATAGGGATGTGGGGCCTCTTCATCAGCATCGGACCTTCCCTTGAGGGGTCTTTTTTATTTATTTATTTATTTAAATAACTAATTTTGGGTTGTTGATCTTCATGCGTTTGGGATTTTTCTTTTCAAAAAACAAATTTTAATCTAAAATTACTTAAAATGTTTTATTTATTTAATTTTAGAATTTTAATTTTTGATCATTTTTAGGGTTTGGTTAAATCAATTATTGGTTAATTTAATGAAAATTAAAATATGATAATATATCTTTTGGAATTCCCTCCCTAACAAATCTCATTACTCTTTTAACTAACTTTTTACTATATTCTCATTTTATCATATTTTATTATACTTTTTTATTTTAAGTTTCTCGTTAGAGTTTACAATTTCTAGGGTTAGAACAATCTCAAACTAGACTTAGTCTTCCAAATTCAATCTTGCAAAATCCAAGTATTTGTTGTTCTTGAAAGATAGATTGGTTTGAAAGCAAAAATCGGCGTGACTTTGATGCTAAATTGCAATTACTAGTTGCTCTAGAAGGTCATTCCCAAGAAATCTATCGTATAAGAAGTTACGAATTATTAGAGATATTGTCCAAACTTTGTTAAAATTTCAAGCAACTATCAAACAAGTTTCTTTTATTTAGTTTAACAAAGTCCAAGTGTGAAAATTTTCAATTCTAACATCTTGATTCGTAACACTAATCTTAATCAGATAAACTTTGTCATAAGTTTGCAATAATATGAATATGTTATGGATACTTTATTTAAAGTTGAATTATCCATGAATAAGGATACATTGATAAAAACCAATTCCAAACTCATACGAAATGGGAAGTGGAAAGAGAAAAGACAAGGAAGAAAACCTAATCTTTTAAATACGTGGAGTAGACACTAGATAGTGCCCAATGCTTCCATCTAAACAAAGGCAATTTAAAGTGGCTTATTAATTATTATTATTCAGGGATGCTTATTAATTATTATTAATTACATCATTATAATAATCTAATTCATCGACCACTCATGCATTGATAAATAATTAAAAAGAAACCCTTTAATTTTGGAAACATCACAAGTAGTCATTACAATAACAATGGGGCGCAAAGTAAGAAACAGCAAACCATCTTTAAGAAAACAAATCAATATTCCATTGAAATTACTAATCTAAAAAAACATTCCTAACCATTAGATGTTCTACGACTATGCAGATGTTTCTAACAAGGACGATAATTAGATGGTTTTACACACTAAACTACTTCTACTGAATTTGTTAATATGAACATAGCTACGTGTCTAAACATATACACTCCATCAAAGATTGTTCGTTCAAATCCTCCTTCCTAAATAAATAGAATACAAGCTCTTCCAATTTCACTTTTTAAAGGTTTTTAGAGGGAAAAAAACCATTAATTACATAGTTTACAAACAAGGAACAAACCGAAAAGAACACATCTCGAAGAGAAGAAATTGTTGTCAAAACGGCACCGTATTAGCCGAGCTGGGAAATTTTCCACCTCCGATTCGGTACCGAGTCGAACTGAGTCCACCTCTCTCAAAACTCGACTCGCCTCCACGATCGTCTTCTTCGTCGTCGACTTCATCGAATCTCCCTCTCGTTCTCATCCTCTCCAATATCTTCTTCGCCTTCTCTCTCGCTCTCTCGCTTCCTCTTTCAACAATCTCTATCAAAACCTCTATCGCTCCGGCTTCCTTCGCTAATCCTTTGAATCTCATGCTTCCATAGCTCAGAGCGTACAATGCCGCAACGCAATTCTCGCGGGTTGATTCGGGGTTTAGCTCTTTCTCCCTCAGTATTTCGACCAAAAGCGCAACGGCGTCGGCGTCCAGCATTGCCGACCTTCCCTCCTGACACACGGCGATGTTGCAGAGGATCAGTAGCAGCCGATTTGTCGAGTTTCTTGATTTCACCATGGAAAGTAGAGTGGTTACGGCGCCGAGTTTCACAAGCTTCACTCGGTTGCTCTGAATCATTGTCAGGTTGTAGAGACACAGAGCTGAATCGTCTCGAGTTCGCTCGCTTTCCGATCGGAGTGCGTAAAGGAGAGGCGGCAGTGCGCCGAGAACTCCGATCGCCATCCGATTTTCATCCTCTAAAGCTAGGCTGAAGAGCGCGCCGGCGGCGTGTTCTTGCGCTTCGGTATGTCCTCCTTTTAGCACATCGATTAAGTGTGGAACCAATCCCGACCGCGCGATCTTCAGTTTGTTCGGCTTTTCGAGGGAGAGATTTACCAGAGAGGCGACGGCGTTGATTTGTACTTTGGGATATCTCGACGTTACCAATCGGTGGAGAGAGAAAAGAATCCGAGGCGTACAGAGCGAAACCCTAATATTCTCATTGGTCTTCGTGATTTTTCTTAGCGAAATAACGCCTTCTTCTTGCTGAAACACATCGGGACTCTCAAGTTTCGATAAAAAATTCTTCTCATCTTCGGAAGTCGATGAATTAGGGCCTAGGGTTTGGATGAGCACTTCGTTTTCCACAGTTTCAGAGGAAGAAGACGAAAATGAATAATAACACGCAGGTCGAGTCGTGAACGGCAGAGGAGTTCCCGGACTTCCTCCGACGATGACCGATTCCTCCGACGAGCTACTGTAGAAATGTTCTGGACGATGACCATACTCCGTCGCAGCATGCGAAAAATTCACCGGCGGCAAATCCGATACTCTCTTTAACAAATCCCTATCCGAGGAATCCCTAATTCCGGCTTGGGGCTTCTCCTTCTCCATCAATGCAGCAACAAGGCTCTCAACGGAGGTGTAATCAGGCGGCTGAAGATTCCGAGCACCAGATTTCTCACACCAATGGAGAATCGTCTTCTTCATAGCTAAATTCGGAATCACAGTAGTGAAATCTGGCTTCGAACCATCCTCTAATAGAGGAGAGAACCCTAAATTTCTGCAAACCTGCGCAGAAACACGCTCAAACGTCTGTCCAGAAGAGACGACGACAGGGTCCGCCATTAACGAACCAGAAACTGGACAAATGAACTCTTTAGGAGGCTGGTTCGATTCAAGCCTAGAATTACGACGGTGAGGGAAGGGGAATTTCCACCGGAACTTGCCATTGCCGCCCATACATACAGAACCAGGGAAACAGGAAGAAATCAAAGTTGAGCAGAAATCCAATTGTACAGAGATTTGAGTGATGAAAAAGAGAGAGTAGAAGAAAATGTGGCGTGAGCTGAGGAAGTGCTTTAGGGCGTTCTACTGCTGTGGGCTGCGGTTGGATTTGTTTTTGTGGGTCTGATTTTTAGATTGACTGGTCAACGGTGAGAGACTGGCTTTTATTTCATTTTATTTCTTTTTTTTTATTACAATTTTTACTTATTTATTATTATTTTTTCATGGTCTAAGAAACAGTCCACCCTCGAGTGGGTATCATGTCAGAAAAATCATACTTTTGATTTTTACTTGTTCTTCTTATAGGTCAATTTCTTTAAGCTAAATTACGATAAAAATAATAAGAATAACAATAACAACGATGACAAATGGCAAAAAGATTACCTCTAAAATATGGTAATAGTTGCAATTATATTTTTAAACTTTTAATCTTAAAACTTAAAACTATAAAATTATATAAATGTTAAAATTGAGTCAAATTGAAACTTCAAACTTATATAATTGTAACGTTTATATAAGTTTAAGAGTTCAGTTTTTATTATTTGTGGGTCTAATTTTAACACTTGTAAAATTTTAGAGACCCGATTTTTACATTTGAAAGTTTGAGGGTGTAATTGCAACTATCACTATATTTTATTGGTGATTTTTGCAATTTGTCCTAATAACAATAACAAACTTTGTCAATTTGCTATATTCTTTTAGAATTACAATATTGTTTTTTTAAATTGATTTAAATAGTAAATTTGCAGAGTTGAGTTTAGATCATGTGATTTATAAATACAATTTAGTCTTTATAAGAAAATTCTTATAAATAATTCTTATGCTAGAGATTGTCTGTGGTAATTTTATCCAGAGTTGTTTTCAAATATAAGAAAATGAACTATAATATTTACAGATATAGAAAAATTTTACTTTTTATCTGCGGTAGACTATGACACATATAATAGTCTATCACGGTCTATCGTAGAGTGTGATATTTTGCTATTATTTGTAAATATTTTAGACTAAAATTAAACAAACTCCAAGATATAGGAACCAAAATAATGCTTTAACCTTTAAATTATTATTACTCAAGAATAAGACCTTAGAAATGCTAACACAATCACGTATATAACACACACGAGTTGAAAATGTGTCCAAACATATATTTTTCTTTAAATATATAATTGTCCGTTAACATGAGTATAATTCAACACAACATTAACAAGTTTAAACTTCTAGACTCTAGAGTTTTTATTTACTTATTTTATTATTATTTTTTTTTCTTTGGATTATGTGTATATATAATCTGCCATCTTTGATAGTGGTTGAGAGGGAGAACCTTTCTTTCATTGTTGGTCGAGTTTTTTTTTATTTTTTTTCCTCTTTTCTTCTTTTTCTTTCGAAGGAAAGTAGCAATTTTGATTAATAATCAAATAGTTAACGTTAAGAATAAAGAGTAGATTGTTTATTGAGTTATGTTCATATGGATAATATTTTATTTTTAAAAAAAAGTTTAAAATACAGTTATGATTTTTATCCTTTGAATTTCATTCAATTTTAGTCGATGTACATTCAACAAATCTCAAATAAAGTGTATGTGTGAATATGTTTTTAGGATTGTAAAAAAAAATATATTTTTTCAAATATAAGAAAATGAACCAAAATATTTATAAATATAGCAAAATGTAACTATCTATTTGCAATAGATCGCGATAGATCACTGTTTGTATCTACTTGTGTTATACTAGACACATATAGTAATAGTCTATCGTGATCTATCGTAGATAGCTTGAACATAAAGTTTTGTCATTTAAAATAAGGTTAAAATATCATTTTAGTCCTATAATTTGAAGTTTGTTCAATTTTAGTCCTTATAAGTTTAAATGTCCAACTTTAGTCTGTGTACTCTCAACAAATCTTAAATTTAGTCCCTACTACTTGTTTATTGTGGATTTTTTCGTTACTTTTTATTTTTATTAACATTTTCACTATAAGTTTTAAAAACATATTCACATGTTCTGTTTCTTTACATTCAAATTATTATGATTATGTAATCAATTTTGATAAAATTTAATTTCAAGTGACTAAATTTAAGATTTATTGACAGTACAAAGAATATAATTGGTACTAAGACTAAAATTGAATAAATTGTAAAGTAGAATGGCCAAAATGGTATTTTAACTTTAAAATAATTTTTTGACTTTAAAATACAATAATAAATTAATTTTAAAATTTACTGAAAATAGAAAAATTAAAACTAAACATTTAAAAAAGTTTAAAGACTCATTACAAAAACAAAATAGTGTTTTCAGCCTAAAAAGATTAATATATGGCTAATAAAATTGAATTAGGCGATATGATAAATATTATTTTGGAGGGATAGAAATGAAAAATAAATCGAGAAGGGGCATGGAGAGGGACCCACGAAATGTAGACTTTAGTGAGCAATTTATTCTTGTCCTCAAGAAACGGCACAAGCAATGCTATACTTTTTGGATTGGAATTATAATGTTCCTCATACACAATTTCATGAATCTCTCTCTCTCTCTCTCTCTCTCTCTCTCTCTCTCTCTCTCTCTTTTAATTTGACCCAAACATTATTAACTTTTAATATTTTTAAATATTTAATACCTTTTTACTAAGAGTTTCTAAGTATTAAAGGTTGGGTTACAAATTTTAAAAGCTCTCAATAATTACTTAATTTTTAATAAATATTATAGATTCAAAATATTTTATAAATACTATACTTTACTTCCCTCAATAGAATATTCAAATATGTCTTTCTCTCTCTCATTTTTTCTCATTAGCTATTTCAAGAAGCAATTGGTCATACCAAGGGTGTTACGTTCCTAATTCTAGAGCTTTGAGCTCAACTTTTCAAAATACACCATGTTTCAATTAGTTATTGTATCATGGAGAGGATAAGCCATAAAACATTTGTTGCACATGTGGTTGATATAAATAGATACAATATACATCACAAAGAACTTGGATCTCCTTAAAAAGATTGAGATATCTACATCTCAACCTAATTGTTTACGTGCTTGTTTTTCAATATTTACTCTATTATCCTATATTATTTGTAATATCCTATCATCAATCAATTCAAGTTGGTTTATATTGATATTTTAAGTGCTTAAAAATATTTTTAAACAATCGAAATTGACAATATTTTTAATTTACATGAATGACAAACACATCGGTTAATTGTAGGTTTTTTTAATCGGTTATGTCTACCTCCATTGATCTTCATTGTCTATGCCACACTCCATTGTCATACTATCGGACTTATAACTATTCCACCTATTGTATTTTCTATGTTACTGACCTAATTGTTAAACTATGTAAATACCTTTAAAATTTAGAATATATTTCAAACATATCCCTAAATTTTGATTATTCTTTCCATTTTTATCCTATTTTGATATTTGTTCCTAAAATACATCTTTAAATTTTTTAAATCATTCTAGCAATCTTTCTCGTTAAAATAAATAATAGAAATTGATGTGATAACTTGTATGCAAAAATTAGAAGGTGCATTTGATATCATAGATAAAAAGTTAGATAGTTATTATAGTTTCTTTCGCTTTAAAATATATCATTAAATTATTAACATAACTAATTTATTATTTGCATTGCTTGTCAAGTCAATTTATTTTGATAATGATGTTTTTCAATGACCACTGTCATAATTGAAATTTATGTCAGAATAGGTATTTTTGTATTGTTTAACATTTTTTAATATAGATAACTCTTTTTTTTTCCTTAATTTGATGACGTGTCATGATATTAAAAAGGCATCACAAAGTGGCTGCAATCATTTTTACCACACAAGGAGGAATGATTTATTGACCGTACATATTACAAATATATCGTCTTTTTTTTCTTTTTTTAGAGATATATTAAATTTTAATTAAATTATGATAACAAAGAGACTTATAATATTTATTTTATTGTCTATTTATAATAGATCGAAATTACTTTAGATCACAAAATTGTCAAAAAACATTCACATATTTTACTATTATTTGTGAATGTTTTTTGACAATTTTGTGATCTAAAGTAATTTTTTTTACTCACTTCACATTTTGTTGAACTTTTTAAAAAATCAATCGTATATATCTATACATAAAAAAACAATAATAGTAATTATATATTTTTATTTAAATACACTAAAATTTAATTTTATCTATTTAAACACTAAATTAAACAATTGTTTCCAAATTTTATATTATGGAGAGTGAGCAAATTGAGAGTGAATGATATCAAATGGATTGTTGGGAGATGAGTTTGGGGTGAGAATGGAGGAGTTTATATTTCAAGTTCATGTTGGACCTTCTAATGTTATTATTAACCACGTCAGGAGTAAATACGAGATTAGTATTGTATATGATGCACCACGAAAGGCTCGAAAGTTTGCTTTGAAATCAATACAAGATCACTTTAAAAGTAATATGTTTTCGTGTTCTCGTTCTCTACTAGAGTAATCTATAAAAATTGAAATATAAAAATGCAACTATTTCACCCATATAATTGGTTTGTTATTACATACAAAGGATTCGTTCTTTTTTTTTTTTTTTTTTTTTTTCAGGTCATAATTTGCTTCATTCAATGGAAAATTTTTCCCACATCTTAAATTATAGTTTATTCGTATGATTGGAACCATCAAATTTATTGTCTAGTTTTTAAAAATATTTTTCGTTTAGATTTAAGTAAACTAAATTAATTAATTTGAAGCATCTTACATTAGAATATTTTGATGGTTTAGATCTTATTTGTTGGTCGAAATCAAAAATTAAATTTTTGTTTTTTAATTATTATTTTGTTTACTTTTATATATATGTATACATATAAAATTACATCGCACACATATATTATTAAACTATTAAGAAGATTTAAGTAGACTATGGGATAGATGCAATGAATTCGGGCCAACCCGTTCAAGACACAAAACCAGCCCAACGAGGCCAAGTTTGACGCGTTTCATTTTTATTGTTTTTTTTTTTTTAAATTAGATTAAAATACCATTTTTTTTAATTTTTTTATTTTCAAATGTTCAATTTTAGTCCATATGCTTTTAATAAATCTAAAATTTAGTTGAGAATTTAGTTTCTCAAGTTAAATTTTATCGAAATTGATTAAATAATCACAATAATTTTTATGCAAAGAAACACAATATGTAAATATTTTCTCAAAATTTATAGTGAAAATGCTAAAAAAAATAAATGGTAATGAAAAAAATTTACAGCAAACTAGTAGTAGGGACCAAATTAAGATTTATTGAAAGTATATGGACTAAATTGAACAAACTCCAAGGTATAGGAACCAAAATGATGCTTTAACATTTAAATTATTATTACTCAATAATAAGACCTTAGAAATGCTATATTAGGATTCTGCCATATTTCATTAGTTAGGGCTCATATCTCATTTGCGTTAAGTGTCGTTGTAGACCTTTTGTGGCCTCAATTTTTGGCTTGTTACTCCCTAGTCTAGTTTCAAGTTGTTATGAGCTGACTTACGTAAGGGAACCCACAATGGTGTGATACCGAGCCTACCACTCCGATACCTAAGTTAGTAGTGTTTGGTTTAGCTCAAAATAAAATAAGTAAGGTCAGAGCTCTCTCTGAAGACTACTTACTCTTTAGGGGTGGTTGAATGAAGCTATTTATAGGCCATTTGTTTTGATACTTACCTATTGTTAGTTCAGGTTCAACTTATATATTTTTTAATTGGTACATATTCACCGACTCAATTGGTTGACTTAAACCTCAACGCTTTGACATTTTTCTTTTGAGATGTGCACTCCCATATGTCTCTTTTGATACTCCATGAGCTTAGACCTCCCTCGTCAATTATGAGCCTTAGACAATCCTCAATATTACTATAGACTAACTAATATCAAATCTTCAATTTTGATTATAATACTCCAACTTAGGCATAGCTTTCGGTAGAAATTTTGATTAACTCTTAAAAATATATATTTGAAAGTGTTGGAAGAGAAAGTACTTAAATGTGTGTTTGGTATATATTTTGAAGAAATATATACCTTTTGAGGGAAAAAAAACATATAATGTAAATATTTTGAAAAGAAGAGTAGTTAAATGTTTCATCCAAATCCATAATTTTAATTTATAAATCTAACTTTGGAAGAAGTTGAGTTATTAAATTTTATCCTATTGGCCCCCACGACTTTACAACAAATTCAATGGCTTATTAGTTATTAATTTCTTGTAAGGCAAGGAGGGATGTAAAACCAGTTGCTTTAAGAGTACTTATTTTGTTTTACAAATTGTTTTTGGCTTCGTAACCAAACACAATAAAATAAGAATTAGAGTATAGTTTTAATGAGTGAAAATAGGTTTCACTCTATCAAAATTAAACGATGGATCTAAATTGGAGATTGTTGGGTTTGTTTTTTTATTTTTTATTTTTTTAACAGGTTATTTATTATATCGAATGACATTCAATAGTCGTAATCTATATATATTATTTGAACTATTTTTTGATTTTTCAGAAAAACAATTAATCAAAGCAACTACCTTATAGAGGTTGTGTGAATTTTGATTTTCATTTCAAGTTTAATTTTTTTTTTTTTTAAAATGTGCTCAAATTGAATTGAACTGAACTAAATATACGATCCAGACGAGTTAATATTAAAATAGTTGTTATTATTGAAATTTATTGTCGATATGACTAGACAGTGAATTTTAGGATTAGAAAATGAAATGCAGTACTATTCATTAACAAAATAATTCAGATATTTACTTTAATTCAGGTCCTTCGATAAAGCAAAGTATATAAATTGAAAATGCCTAAAAAATCAAACTCCTTTCTCCAAAATTCAACAAGGAAAATTTCAAACTGCGACATAAACCTCGCCGCACATAGTTTCTTAAAAGATTATTCCATTAATTTTTTTAATTTTTATTTTCTTTTGAAAAAAACTTGGTTTCACCGCCTCTCTACCCACCCAAATAGATGGTGACACACATATATATATATTTAAAAAAAAAATTATTTATTTTATATGGCTTAAAAAGTGAGTGTATAAGACTTAGGTGCAAACTAAATATTGGTATTTTCTTTTATGTTGTTCCATCGCGGATCTTATTCACAACATTTCAATTTCTTATGCAAAATAATAAAATAAAATAAAAATAAATAAATAAAAATTCAAACTACGACAAGCAAGTTACCAAGCTGAAAATAATTGCTCAAAATCAACCCAATTCAACCATCACTATATTTGTGCTATCAATTTCAAAGTAGATCGATTCTTCTACTATATATATATATTGTCAAAAAAATGGGAATAAATTGCTTTCTAAAAAAAATATGTTCAAAGTAATTGCACTTAGAACGTGGTTTGATCTAATTAAAAAAAAGAACAAATATTTAAAACAGATATTAGGTAGAAAAGTCATTTCCATTGCCATTAAGCTAAGTTCGTTTTGGTTGAAAGAAATATTAAAGGAGTCCATTTAACTTCAAAATAACTTCAAACATATTTATTGCATACACATGTGGATTCTACATCAGGGGCTCTAACACCATATTAGATAACATGAAATTCTATCTCAAAATCAATTAGCAATGACAAGACCAGCTCATATATCTTATATACATCCTAGAAGTTCCTTAATTTTTTAAAGAACTTCCAACAACGACCTCAAAATATTTATACAATACATGACTTACTATTTCTCTTGTTATCCATTAGAATCACATATTATCTAATATAATATCAAAACTCATAAAACAAAAAAAAATTATGGTCTCACAATGTTTATGTGAAACACGAGCTATGCTTCTTTTCATCGTGGATTAGAATTGAGGCGATACTCGATTTATCTAATACATACCAAAAATACTTATAGAGGACGGAAATAATGAAAATTGTAGAGAGAAATTTAATTAATATGATAAATTGCCTGAAAAAAAAGGAGAAAGCAATGGAAATATACAGTAACAAACAACAAAACACAAAGAAAAATAGAGGCTAGAGAGAAAAAAATAATTTAAATATATTTATAAATCCTAGAAAAAAAAAAAAAAAGGATTTACATTACTTGGAGCAGATGAAGAACGGGATTCGATCGGACCATGAAGCTTGATTCCCCAGCGACGAGCAGTTCATAATATTGAATTAAATAGTTTTTTTTTTTTTTTTTTTGGGTGAAGAGAGAGATCTAGAAAGAAAGAAAAAAAATGAAGAAATTAAAATGGAAATCATCATAAATTCATATAAATCACATTCATATTTGCATCTCCCTTCTTCATTTTCTCTTTTCCTTCTTTCTCTCTCTACAATAGAAAAAGAGAGAGAGAGACTCTTTGTTTTTCTCTAATGCCAATAATTCATTATCAATTATACTTTACAGTTGTTAACCCCTTCTTCCATTTCTAACCCTCTTGCAATATTTTAAATATTACTAATTGTTATTTAGTTATTTATTTTTATTGAATAATTGTACAGAGAGGTGGCAGAAATAAAAAGTAACTCCACGTTTTAAAACCAATCAAATATGAAACTTCGTAATTTTGACAGATTTCAATTCATAATGGATTTCAAATGGATTTCATTGTTTAATATGTATGAACTATAATAAAATTCGATGTAATTTCAAATCTCCTTTTTAACTTTTTTTTCTTTTTTAGTTCTAGGATTTGCAAGTAAATTACTTAATTAATATATTATAATTAAATGTTTATTATTAATAAATTCTTAACTTTTCTTTTTCAATAAATTCATTTTCTTAGACTTTTTTGAATTCAAATGGGAAGCTCACCGATGTCATTAGTATTCAAAGTCCAAAGATAGTACTATTGTTAAGATCGAGATTTATGTGACTGGTCTTAACCCTTGTTTTTCCGTTTTCTTTTTCTTGATCTTCTTAGAATTAGAAGATGAGGAAACAAACTTACACTTGTGGAACTTTTTGAAAATGGGCAATATTTGCCTCTTCATCAATCGATCTCACTTTTATCCCTTCATCTTCTTCACTCGTCCTTTTGCAGTTTTTTTAGTGCAAATCCAAATCCAAATCATCGGTCTAAAATGTTGAATAGGGTGGGGGAGTTTCGTCCTTACATTAAAATTCTCAAAATTTCATTTCTCAAACAAAAAGAAAAGAAAAAAAAAACTCAAAATTTAAATATGTGAGAAAATACGAAAATCCACTCACTAAATCACCAAATAAAACACAAATACAAAAAACATAATATTATATCTATTTATTACTTCGTCCTCCTCTCACATTGTGTTCCATCAATAAACTCTAACTCACCTTTTCCAAATCAATCTTGCCCCAAAAAAAAAAAAAAAAAAAAAAAAAAAA
>QLSR01000225.1:3702372-3714630 GCA_031780015.1 Citrullus colocynthis
AAAAAAAAAAAAAAAAAAAACAAAAAAACAAAAAAACAAAAAAAGAGGTTAAAAAAATCCCCCATAAAAAAAAAGAAAAAAACCCAAATTATGAAAGTAAATAATTATTTATGATGTGCCAAAATGCCATTACAGTTGGAAAACTTCTTCTTTTTTTTTTTTTTTTTTTTCAAGTGTGGATTTCATTGAACGCATCGCATTTCCTCCTCACTTCTCCTTTCCCACCGGTTTTCACTTCATGAACGCTCATCTTCTCCATGGCGTGTGCAAAATCCTTGAAGAACAACGCTTGATTTCCGGCGTACATCTCCACGAATTTCCTCGTTCTCGGATCCTTCACCAACGCATGATCCGACGCCGATAACCCCATTCCCCTAAGCAGATTCTGGTAATACACATTATCGAATTTCCCCGGCGTTACGGCGTCGCTGTAAGCCGACATTCCCGGATTCTTCTCATATCCTTCGCAAGTCTTTTTCAAAGCCTCTGCAAACTTTGGATGAATCTCTGGATCTGTTGGTGTTTCCTTGCTAAACTTGAAGATACGATCGCTGAATTCCTTGCAATTTGAGAATCCGATTGTTCGTCCGCCGTACAACGCTACCATTTCTTGAATCGTGAATCCTTTCGATGTGAATAGCTTAATCATCTCGTCAATTGTTTGATTCGCCTTCGGAATATTGCCTTCCACTTCGGAAGATTTCGATACCAGGCTGTCTTTTCGCCCTAATTGAACATTGTACGACGGTCCGCCTGCAATCGCGATGAGATCGCGAGTCGCTTGTGCTAATACGTCGGAACAAGAGACGATCCCGGGGCAAGAAAGCTCTAAGGTGATCTTCGATCGAGCGACGACGTCGAACGCGTCTCCTGGAAGAGAAAGATTGATTTCAGCATCGCGCTCGGCGTGATTGAAGGCGTTAGAAGCAACGAGAACCGAGCCATCGCAACCTCCAACTAAACAATCGTTGAGGAAGAGACGCATAGTTGCGGCGGTGGTGGTTGGGCTAGAAGCCACCTTGTTAGCGACGGCTTCACTGACGATTCTGGCAAAATCGGGGCAAGTTTTCTGGTAATAATCAAGAGAAAGTTTCGATTCAACTGAGAATGGAACAACAGATAGCAAAATTGCAAAAAGGAAAGCGGGAGGAGGAAAGAAAGCCATGGCGTAAGAGGAAGGAGGCGGGGGAAAACCTGCTTCCTCTCAAAAGGCTGTGTGTACTGTTTGAAGGCAATGGCGGATTGGGGAGAATGGAGAGGGGGTAAAAAAGGGGGGAGATGGAGGTTGAGTAGCGGATGGGAGAAGTTCTAGGAGATTGGTTATGGCGGAAAATGATTAAGGCCATGAAATTCTTCGCAACGAGGAACATCCTCCATTGATGACTGAATCAAATCAATTACTACGGATTATTGAGTGCAAGTGACAAGTGTGTGGATGGGAGAGGTTAGGTTTTATGTGAATTTTGTGCTCTTTTACTAAATTATCTCGTGATTTTATTTATTTTTTATTTATAAAAATATTTTACTAAAAATAGAAAAAAAATTCTTTTTAATATTCGTTTGATGGTTAAGTTTTATAGATGTAACTTTTATAATCATCATGATTTTAAGAAGAGTTGCATTTGTTTTTATGTTTTCCAAATGTAATTTTTTAGTCCTGAGATTATAAGAATACATTAAAAAAGTTCTTAAAAGTAATTTACTTATTTATTTAAAATAATTATTTGGTATTTAATCATAATTTTCTATGTTATAAATGCTTTTTACTTACTTTTAAAATTATTTTAATAAAAAATAAGAAAAAAATACTTTTTAAGTCCCAAGTTTTAGAGGATGTGTGTGTTTGATCTTTTATTTTTAAAAAATATACCTTTTTAGTCCTATTTTAAGAATAATTGCATTTGAGTTTTTTAGTTTTCAAAATGTATTTTTGTAGCCCCTAAGTTTTTAATAATACATTTAAGTAATTTATTTAATTATATTAAATTATTATTATATCATATTTAAAGTTGAAAAATAATTTTAAAGAATAATTTTGGAGGAAATAAATAATTTAAAATTTTGATTTTCTAATTTAAAATACTACATAATTATTTAAAACTTAAAGTATCTTTCCATGTAAGAATGAAATTTATTGTTTCTTTATTCATATTTTTTTTTGAGGTTTTTTCATATTTTTTAAGAATGTAAAATTCAAACCATTAATTTAATTTTGAAAAGAATGGAAAGAATGTAAAATTCAAACCATTGATTTTTTAAAATGAGAATTTATAACACGTACAGTATTAAATTGACTACATTTGTAATTTTGAAAGTTTATAGGTTAAATATATATAATTTTAAAAGGCTAAATTTGTAATTTTAACATAAAAAAAAATGGAACTCAAAGTTATACACATGAGGAAAGTGGGAAGCACATATGAACAATAATTTACGTAAATAGAATTTGGGAAGATTTTTGTATATTGAATTGAAATGGAAACTTTGTCAAGGAAAGAAAGTCACACATATATATAGAGGACATTATGGTAATTGGACTCTAAAAGTGACCTAAAGTCACAAAATTGAAAAAAATTATGACCAATTTGATAACTATTTAATTTTGTAGTATTAAATTTATAGACACATACTTCTACCTACATTTTTACTACGTCTTGTGATTCACTTTATGCTAATCTTTTAAAAAATCGAATTAAGTTTTGAAAACTAAAAAATGTAGGTCTCGTTTGATAACAATTTTATTTTTGTTTTTGAAATTTATATTTTTTACTCCCAATTTTCTAATTATAATGTTCACATTTTTAAATAAATTCTAAAAAAGAAAATCAAAACCATTCTAAAAATTTTCAAAACCCGGATGAGTTTTTTAAAATATTATTAAGTAGAAAGTGTATAACAAAACATAGTAACTTATGAATAGAAATGGGGGAAAACCATATTTAAAAAATTGAGAGGAAATAAACAAATTTAAAAAAAAACGAAAAACGAAATTGTTGTAAAATAGACGGATACATTTTTTATTCAATAATGTACATAATTTGATTAATTTAATCACCAAGTGATAGTTAGAATATGATAGACCCAATTTGATTTGTGAAATATTCAAAATGATGTGAGTTTTGTCATGTAAAAAATATTATAAGTCTTAGTAATAATCTATTTCTAGCTAATTCAAATAACTTAATGCATGGTTAAGCCACCGATTATCTTCCTATTGTTTAACTAGAAATGAAAAATACAACCAATTTTTTCTAGAATATAATCGACTTGAATTTATGTGATTTATGATTATTATTTTATAATTTCTATACGAAATAGAGCTCAGTTATAATTGGTAGTTCCTGATTTTATAAAATTAAGTAGTAATTGCACGACAAGCTGGAAAAGTAATTTTAGAACTTTTTTTTTTTGTTTTATTCTATTATGTTTTTAGGCCATTTGATAACAATTAAAAATCATTTAAAACTTTATTATTACTTGTAAAATAAAAAAAATTAAGACTAATTAAAATAGAAAAGAAATATCCTTGGACAGCCTCATGTTATAACAATTATTGATGTATTCTTATTAGATAAAGAAATTCATCGTCTTTTAGCATAATTTCTAATTCATCTTCTTTTGGCATAATTTCTATATGTTCTTAAATTTCTATCTATATTTTCTTAACTCTCAATTATTTCTATCCTTACTAGAATAGATTTTCCTTATCAACCACGCTGAGAATTCAAGAGTCATCCCCGACTAGCTCCAGACGAAGGAACAAGTATGCCTTTTGGATGCATTTCGAAATCGAAGTTCAGACCGTTCTCCAAGGTAGTGGATGAAGGAGGTGGAGTAGAGTCTGATGTCCTTTGACTTGGTCCAGATGGAGGAATAGGCATGCCTTTTGGATATATTTTGAAATCGAGCTTTAGTCCGTTCTCTAAGATAGTGGATGGAGGAGGTGGAGTAGGGTCTAACGTCCTTTGATTGGCCCCGATGGTGGAATAGGTATTCCTTTTGAATACATTTTAAAATTAAACTTTGAAGGTGGTGGAGGAGAAGGATCTGACGTCTTCTCACTCGGTCCAAATGGAGGAATCAGTATTCTTGGATACATCCCAAAATTGAATTCTATATTGGATGGAGGAGATGGAGTAGAGTCTAATGTCATTTGACTTGGACCCAGTGGTGGAATAGGTATGTTTTTTGGATACATTTTAAAATTAAACTTTAAGGGCGGTGGAGGAGAGGGATCTGACGTCTTTTGACTAGGTCTAGATGGAGGAATCGGTATTCTTGAATACATTTCAAAATTGAATTCTATGTTGGATGGATGCAGAGGAGTAGATGAATATGATATTCTTTGACTAGGTTTAGATGGAGGAATGGGTCCTTTCGGATACATTCCGAAGTTAAACCATGATTCATCTCCATCGACTATGACAATATTTCTAACACGTATTGGCGAAGCAATAAGATGAAACCCTAAGAGAACAAGAACCCAAACTCCTAAAATCATTTTCGACTTATTGAGGCCATTTTGTTGTGTTTTACTATGTTCCAATGCTTCCTTTATATAGCATTTGCTTCCCTTTGATATTTTCTGAATTTATTAGCCATTAAATTTTTATTTTTACTTATTTCTTTTTTTCTTACTACTCTTTATGGTATATTCCAACCATTTCTTTCCTTACCTTCAACCAAGTTGAGTATGACTTTCAAATATCAAATTTAAAATGATAATTAGTGTCTTATCCACTAGTATATATAAATAGCATCTACTTACAAATTTGAGTCTCTATGGTGAATTTAAATGAAGATACAAACTCTTGTCTAATACGAAACTTCAAACCTATCTTTAGATAAATATATAAAATTAATGTACGCGACATATTATAACATTTATTTTTGTATATTAGGTCATTTCAAATTAACTAATAGATTAAAATTTCGTCCAAAAAAAAAAATCCAAATTTGCTTCTGGAATCTACAATTCAAATTTTAAGAAATAAAATTAAAAACAATTGAATATTATAATTAGAAAATTCACAAATTAAGTATGTTTTCTATTATTTTATCATATGTTTAACAAGAAGGTTTTTTTTTTTTATAATATATTTTTTTTCATACTCCATCTCTCAAAGAAATTTAATTAACGAAATTATTCAATCCACAACAACGAAGTCTCTATGGGGGTCTTGATTTGAGCTGAGATTCGTTTCAGATCCCCAGCGCCATTGTCGTTTCTTCTTCCCGGAATTCTTAATCCAGACCTCAGACTCCATACATGTTAATGTTGTCCCGCAGGTCTTTCACATGGATTCTTCTGCTCTTCATCATCTTCTCCACTCTCTTCATTCCTTCCAGCTCCAGCAACTACTGGACTGCCAAGAGAATGCGTATGAGGGAGAAAGTCCGCCGGATGTAAGCCTCTTATCTTCATAATCTCCATTGCCGCTTTTAGTTTTTAATTGCGCTAGTTTCGCTTTCCTTTCGGTCAATTGGATGCGGTTCTGACTTCGTTATCGTTCTGCGGATCGGTAGTGTTGAGCAACTCTAGTGTTTGGTGGTATAGGAGATAATTTGTTCAATTCTACGAAATTTAACTATAAAGTCGGATTTTCTCCTGTCTGGAGAATTTTCGCTCTGTCGTTTCTCTGACGCTGATCATTCTTATCTGCGTTTAGTCATATTTTTTTGGAACTTGGACGCTGTAGGGTGACGATACTGTTGGGAGGGGGAAAGGAAGCGAAATGAGCTTCTATGTTTTGTTTGAATTGTTGTTTGGATCAAGTTTTGGCTCTTTGAAATATCCAATGCAATAACATATGGAAGTTTTAATGGACATGAAATCATTTTCGAATATAATTTCGTAAGCTGTAGGATTTACTTAGAAAGTTGTTTGTGTGTTTTCATATCTTAGTTCTGTAACAAAATGTTATATTGTAAGTTCTTTTTATAAGTGAGTCTTTTTTCCTTCTGAAATAGCATTAAGTGAATTAGGATAACAATTTGGTTTGTAAATTCAAACGTATATGTTCTCATCGCAGTATGACGGTATGATTCTTTCTTGAGGATACTTTAAGTTGAAGTTAGTTATGATCCATTCAATCATCATGGGCTGGCCTAGTGGTAGTGGGAATATCTTAAAAAGGCCAAAGGACCAATGGTTCAATCCATAGTGGCCACCTACTTAAGATTTGATATCCTACGAGTTTCCTTGACACCCAAATGTTGTAGGATCATGCGTGTTGTCCCGTGAGATTAGTCGAGGTGTACACAAGTTGGCCCGGACACTCACGGATATAAAAAAAAAAAAGTTATGATCCACTCATTGTTTAATTACTGTAATAATTACTGACCCTTACCATTTTAAATAAACTATGTTTTTAGTCTGAAATTACTTTAACCAAGCCAAGCTTACATTAGTACAGAAAATTCTCAGATTCAGTTTTGTTTTCAAAAGAGCAGGTTAAGTCTGCCCCTGAGCTTTATCTACGTCTCATTGGGAAAATAAGTCACAGTAATATGGGACCAAATGTCTATAACCTAGATCTTATCAGTCTAGGTCTTCAGGAAAATTATGACTAGATTTGTTGAACTTCAATCGGAGTGACATTAAGTGCATATTTTGACCTCTAGTTACTGTGTCTTAATACTTATTCTTGGTGAGTTGCATAATCTTATTTTAGCACGCAACATTGTTCTTGCATAATCTTTGTCTTATCAGCTTAGCTGATCCTCACATTAACTAGCTCGCGAAGTGTCTAACAGTTGGCTTATTTTTTTTTATGCTTTTAGGTTCTACCATGCGTATGACAACTATATGACATATGCATTTCCAGTAAGTGTTCTTGGTTACAGATTCACGTGCTCTGAATCTCTGACCATGTAGAAATCTATTGACTGGCCTATTTCTTTTAGAATGATGAGCTAAAACCTCTTACGAAGACCTTCACCAACTCCCTCAGTGAGCTTGGTAATCTTAAGGTAACCAATATAATGTTAATATGGCTGTAGAGTGGTGATTGGTTGCAGGGGAATGCATTAACTGTAATTCTTCCAATTTCAGCTGGAACACCTACCGCAAAATTACGATGGGTCTGCTCTTACACTAATTGAATCATTGTCTAGGTATGATTTCATATACTGCCTGAGTTTATGGTTATTTAGCTATCAGTTTCATAATTTATGACATTTTCCTTTTTCAGTCTTGTAATTTTAGGTAACAACACTGAATTTCAAAAGGCGGTGCTTTGGCTTTCTGAAAATTTGCATTTTGATGTTGATGCACGAATAAATCTATTTGAGGTACCCAAGTCCTTAGATATTCCCAATTCCCAATAAGATGAATGTGGTTGGCTGGTTGGCTTGCATCTCTAGAGTTCAAATGCCTGTTATGCTAAGAAAATTAAAATGTTGTGAATGAAGGAGCAATCTGTTTTACTCTTGACCACAATTTTGTAGTGCAACATAAGAGTTCTTGGAGGACTTGTTTCTGCCCATGTTCTTGCAACTGATTCCACAAACCGATTGGCTGGACAAAATTATAAGAATCAGCTGCTAGTTTTGGCTGAAGACTTAGGGAACCGCTTTCTACCTGCATTTAATACCCCCACAGGGTTGCCATATGCGTGGATTAACCTCAAGGTATTACCCATCATCTGCTTATGTCCAAGTTTTATAGATTATAAATATTATGATGTATCATGCTATATGATCTTCGTCGGACTTTGCATTCACTGGCCCCTGTCTTCTTTTATCAACCTAAACTTGCGGTTGTTGATAAATTGAGATATGTCCCTGATGCTTAATTAAGTTGTTTATGCTGTTTGCATATTGAACAATATTCTTGGTATGGGTTCCTAAATGATCATAACAAGAACAAGTGAATCTCCATATGTGTACTGAAGAAACCTTGCATCCAACAAGCCAGGTCTTACTTTGCTTTATTCCTTTTCTTTGTCTTCTCATAGGGTTTTTTTTTTTTTTTTTTTTTTGGAAAAGGGTGAGGTGGGGGCTGTCAAATGTTTTAAAATTGAGCTCAAAGCTGGGCTATGTGAATGATTTTCTTGATGCGGCTTATGCTCACTGTAGTGCTGCACATAGGAGTTCCATAGATATTTACAGAAGTTTACTTTTCAGTTTTAGAATATATGAATATGGTTTTTTGGGTCATGTTTTCCTTTTCTTCCTCTAAAGCGGAGTATATGACTCCGCATCAATCCAAAATTCTGTGGGCAGCATGGAGTAATGGAGGATGAGACTACTGAAACAAGTACTTCCGGGTGTGGTGAGGTCTTATCTTTTATGGTTAAGATAAGTATTCATGAAGATTTTTGGTCTGAATTGGATCAACTTTTATCTGGATATAGGTTCTCTAATTCTTGAAATGGGAGCGCTATCGCGATTGACTGGTGACCCCAGGTTTGAATATGCTGCTTTGCGTGCTCTTCGTAAGTTGTGGAGCATGCGCAGTTCACTGAATTTACTTGGAACTACCTTGGATGTGGAAACAGGTGAATGGATTGAGTTCTCATCTGGAATTGGAGCTGGTAAGTCATTTCTCTTGCTGACAATATCTTTTACATGTTTCGGTAGATATCAGCATATCTTCATTATTACTAATTTTTTTTTCTTCTTCTTCTATAATTGTCACTCGTCTCTTATAGTGTGCTTCCATACTCTTGTAATATTAACCCAACGTCCATCAGGAAGAAAACCTGTTTTATGCATTTGAGCTTGCTGGGTTAGAATTATACATAATTACATCTTGGAAGAGTAAAATCCGTAGTTCTGAATTTATATTTTTGTGGTTTCTTCAAGGGGTTGATTCATTCTATGAGTATCTATTTAAGGCTCATGTCCTTTTTGGAAAAGAAGAATTCTGGAGAATGTTCCACACTGCTTACCTTGCTGTGCAGAAATATTTCAGACATGGTCCATGGTAATGTGTATGCTATTTTGATGAATATTCCAATACAACCATATGTTCTTAAATTATACCAAACTGTATTCCTTTTGAACCGTTTCTATACTATAACAAATAGCAATTTTGAATGCACACCAATTTTTTTCCTCCAAATATTTTTTAACAATGACAACTAAAAACATTTCTTAAAAATATTCTTTAAGAACAAACATTTTAACAAGTACCATACACTCCCTATCCTCTGCATAGTTCCTTCTGAAAGGGTAATATTAAAAATTTTATTATCTTAATTTGGGCGGCCTACTTGAAATTATTTGGTAATGTAGGTATCATGAAGCTGATATGAGGACAGGGAGAGCAACCTACTGGCAGCTTACAAGCCTTCAAGCATTTTGGCCTGGCCTACAGGCTAGTTGCTATAACCTTAGTTTCAGTAAATGATAAGTTACTCGAATATGAATGTTCTTGACACACTGTTAATAGGTTCTTGTTGGGGATATTCCGGCAGCTAATTCATCACACCGTGAGTTCTTTCATGTATGGGAGAAATATGGAGTTCTACCGGAAAGGTATGGTGCTTGCAATTCTGTCTATTTAAACTATCCCATGGTTTTGCCAGATCACAGAATTTTTGCTGTTCTATCTTATTTGCTTTTGTTTCAATATTGGAGTTAATGTAATTTCCATAACAACAATTAGTTCCCAACCGTGAGATTTAAAATTGTTCAGGTATTTACTTGACCACCAAATGCTGCATCCTACAGAAAAGTATTATCCTCTCCGTCCAGAATTGGCAGAGTCAACTTTTTACTTATATCAAGCAACCAAAGGTTTTATTTTTCAAAAACTTTTACGTTTGATATTATGATTATTTCATTTCATGTTGACTAGAAATTTGAAGCTCTGCTGTATCATAGTATTCTTGGAATGGTATTTTCCTTGTCTTTTTTCAACTACTAGTTATATAGCTCAACTGATCATTACACTTAGGGACATTTGATATTTCAACAATTTATGGTGGTCAAACTACTTGTGTCTTGTTGCATAGAATTTCTTTGAGGACCCCGATACTTCTCAAGAATGGCTGTAGGGGCAAAAAGGGTAACACATTTTGTAATCAAACTATGGAGAGAGCTCGTCCTCCCTTCTATCACTACTACTTTCTTACACCAAAGCATAACCCTACTAACTACCATCCTTTATTATATATACTGACGACACTCACTCCCATACAAGCACTCAGTGGTCCCTTCCCCCAATTCCAACGACTTTCACACTTTGTTACCCTTTTTGCTCCTACGGCCATACTTGAGAAGTATCAGGGGCCTCACATCTTCTTGCCCAAATTGGTAGTTTGATTATTAAACTTGACTTTTGGAATCTTTTCCTTTAGCAATCTAATCGGTTCTTGTATAATGGTCCATCTCATTGTCTGCTTCTGGTATTCTTTCCGTCCTATTCCTCCATGAACCATTGCTTTTGGCATTGTAGATCCATGGTACTTTGAAGTGGGTGAATCAATCATGAAGTCTCTTATCTTATACACTAAAGTTGAAGGAGGGTTTGCAAGTGTTAGAGATGTTACCACTATGCAGTTGGAAGATCATCAACATAGTTTTTTCCTCTCTGAAACGTATGATCTCTCTCTCTCTCTCTCCCTGAATTCTGTTATCAAGAAAATCAGCTTGGTCTTCATATTAAAATAATGTCTCCCTCTTTATATATAGGTGCAAATATTTATATCTTTTATTTGACGACACATTTCTGGTCGGCCAAAACTACATTTTCACCACCGAGGGCCATCCCTTGCCAGTTTTAAGTTCTTGGCACGAACGACTTCCAGAGGCGTATGGCCTGACTAACGGGACATCTATCATGGTATTTCTCCCACTGTCTAGTCTTGATATTATTTACCCCTCCATGACACGGAGCCACTGTTTAAAATATGTCCAGTAGACTGGGAAAATTTAATGAAGAGCAAATTTGAAGGGATATTTTAAAATCTTAGGTCCCGTTTGATGAATATTGACTTTTGACAATTATGATTGCTTTCTCACAATTTCTTTATCAAGATTCTCATATTTCCTATTAGCCAGATTTCAAAAAGAAAAATGAGTTTTTAGGAACTGTTTTTTTTAGTTTTCAAAAAACTTGTGTTAGGGTTTTGAAATCATTTTTAAAAAGTAGACTTTTTTTGGATAAGAAATTTTTTAAAAGTAGATAACAAAACAAAAAAACTAATACTATAGATAAAAGTATTATTGTTTATAAACTTAATTTTCAAAAACAAAAGACTAAGGGGTTGTTTGGGCTTTCCAGTTTAAGTGGGTTGAGTCGGCTATTATAATCTATCCCATGTTTGGGACTCTAATTTAATAGTTGGTGTTTCCAACTATTGTAACCTACAATTAACTAAGTATTATTGTTTCAAATCCCTCTTTGTTACAATGTTTACTATTTCATACTCATCATCTCTCTTCCTCTTTGTTACAATGTTTACTATTTCGTATCCTGACTAAAATAGTCTGCACACAAACACAGACTATTATAACTAGATTAAAATAGTTTGTATCCTAAACACATACTATTATAGTCCAGACTAAAATTGTCTGCACCTCAAACACATACTTTTATAACCTACAGACCATAATAACTAACTTAGCGCCCCAAATGCCCCTTAAATCTATTCAACGGGATCTTATTTTTTGAATTTACTATAAATCAAGGAGCGCACAATTGCCTCTTTTGTTCTTGTCTCTATTGTTGAGTTCACTAATCTTGAATTTACTAAAGTAGTACGGTGCAATCTCCTATATCTTCTTAAGCTTAAAATGTGAAATGAATTGGTGGGCATGAACTGCATTCTATTTCTATAGGGTGAAAATTTATCAAGAAGGTTGAGTGCAATGTCTTTGCAAGTCTGCCCAGCCACCTCGTTGAACACAGCAGGAGATGGTGGCCAACAAATAGAGAGTGCTTGCCATATCCTTGATGCTCGAGCAGATCACAAGTGTTTCAGTGATGAAGAATGTGGAGTCGATTCAACTACTTGTAGAAGGCGATCGTGCAGCTCATCTGGTTATTGTGGTCAGTGGTTGCACTTATAACACAGACGGTAACTATTTTCAATAAGGTTTCAAACTTGGTTCCTCTTTCACCAACTGTCGAAGTTGACCCCAAAACGAACTTTGTAAGAAGTTGCTTTAGTCCCTTCGATAATTCTTTTTCACCCACAAAAAGAAAAGTTATTAAATGTAGCTACTATAATGTAGATGTTATTCTCATAGCTGTTAGATGTAGGATAGTTTAATTTTATCCTTTCACCCCCCCCCCCCCCCCCCCCC
>QLSR01000225.1:3718714-3751074 GCA_031780015.1 Citrullus colocynthis
GTGGGGGGGGGGGGGGTGGGGGGATGAGTCTGCCATTTGATTTCAGCAGGTGAATCCACTTGATTTTGATTAATGAAGGTTCTCTTACCACCAAATTCTCTCGTCTCTAAAACCTCTCTTTGTCAAGAAGCATTTGTCTTTTTCATTTCTTACTAGGTGAATCTCCTCCATTTCCCCCAACTTTCATTTTTGGAAATCCCTCAATGAATGGGAAACTATGAAGTTTCCTGCCACAATTTCCTTATTAGATAGAGTTTCCTCCTTCCAAATTGTAGTAATTACTTTATGTGGACCTCAAGCTATGTAAGCCTTGTTCTCTTGTAAATTGTTCTTTTCTCGTTTTACTGCTGATTCTACTCTTCTCCCCTCCCCGGCCCCACCAAGCTGTGAAAAGACTAAAAATCCCTTAGAATGTTAGATTTCTTTTCTTGATAGATTGTTTTGGATCCTCAGAGTATGCTTTGTTGTAAAAGGGTGCGTCAGAAGATTTGAATTATATCTTATGGAGATGTCAATTTGCTGTAGTAATTGGGATACATTTCTAGAGACATTCAGTATTAGCTAAGCTCAAAGTAGATGTTAACTATATATGATGGAATAGGTGGGCAGGACTCCTGTGTTGATTATATTTTATTAAGATGTGATACGTCCTCAATAGTTTTTGGAACCTCAAGATCTTCCAGCAACCAGTATATTCTTGACGTGGCCTTTTGACTACTGTAAGAAAGCCTCCTGAAGTCTTGAATGTCCACTTCTTGTTTATATATTGAATTCAATGTTTTTTAATTGAAAAGTTCTTTTTGTTTGTTCTAAATTCCAGTCACTTAATATAATGTTATTGTTTTATTTCATTTTTAATAATAATAATAATTATTATTATTATTATTTTAATTTAAAGTACCGTACAGCGTGGTTCGTGATGCCACATCATTGCAATCAATGCAACAACTATTGGAGCCAGTCATTCGTAAAGTGGTAAGCATGATCAGTCTAGGAAACAGGCTAATATCATTTTTTTTATCAATGGAAATTCGTACCATTGCTGTAGAAAATTTATGAATGGGACTGGAAGTAAGCCGTTACCAAGTATTTTAGTACCTTTTCCTATTTTCTGGATAAAAAGAAAGGACCGTTGTAAAATATAAGGTCCACTAATCCTGAAGCGTCAAAGCCTTTAAGCATAACAGGAAAAATTTAAGAGGGTGTTTCGGGTGCTGAGTCGTGTTCTGAAGTCTGGAGTTAATATGTTGGAGTTATAAAGTCCGTGTTTGGAGTGCAAAGTTGTTTAATCTCGAGTTAAGAAGCATTAGAGGGAGGGAGGGAGGGAGGGAGAGGAGAAGATGAAGTTTTTTGATAAATGTATAAACTTTAATAATGAATACTGTTGAAGTTGGTGGAGTTGAGTTATTTAAGATCGACTTGTGAAGTTGGTGGGCCAAACACCCCTAAGTGCTTTGGAAATAGATGTCGTCGGTATATGACGATCATCTCTCTTTTTAATTCTAGAATGCTGACCTTTTGTGTTACCTTCATCTCCAAACAATGATAAAAGTATTTGGATTCTTATGGTACAAATGGCTAATTCATGGAAACTTGAAATGAAACAGGCATTTTAAAGTTAGTTAATGGGATAGGGAAATTGCATCAACAGTTCTGATTTGTTATGGTATTTATGCATTTTGATTCTATCAAAAAGTATGTTTATGTTTTAACAGATGCATCAACGTTACCATTCCTTGAGTTGCAATTTTTAGCATTTGTTGT
This sequence comes from Citrullus colocynthis, assembly GCA_031780015.1. NCBI lineage: Eukaryota > Viridiplantae > Streptophyta > Magnoliopsida > Cucurbitales > Cucurbitaceae > Citrullus > Citrullus colocynthis. The sequence continues at coordinate 3,720,479 of QLSR01000225.1, forward strand.
AAGCTTGCTTGTATGCTGGACAGGTAAGGGAGGAGATTGAATCGGCACTAAGAAAGTACATTACCAATGTGCAAAGGTATCTTCTTCTTCTTCTTCTTCTCTCTCTCTCTATGATTTTATGTTCAATCGCTGAAACATTGTTGGCCCCACTTCTAAAATTAGAAATAGAGGAGGTGAAATTAGATCATAAATCGTTCAACCCAAAAGAGTTCAGTCTATGTACGGGTGATATATTAGAGGTGTTGATGACATATCATGCATTTATGTTAAGGAATGACGAGAATGATGGGAAAGAAACCTATTCTTCCGGGCCGAGATGCTATCAATTGAAGTTCATAACTGATATTTCTCTTCCGGTATTTACTGGAGCTCGCATTGAAGGAAGAGATGGTTCCAACTTGATGGTGGCTTTGGTTGACACCTTAACTGGGGAAGTTGTTGGCACTGGGACTCAATCCTCAGCCAAAGTGGAAATTGTAGTGCTCGAGGGTGATTTTGAGGGTGGAAGTGATAGTTACACTGCAGAGGAGTTCAAGAATAACATTGTAAGAGAGAGGGAAGGGAAGAAACCACTTCTTACAGGAGATACATGTGTGAGTCTCAATAATGGCATTGGTTTGGTAGGTGAGATTTCTTTCACTGACAATTCAAGCTGGACTAGAAGCCGTCGGTTCAGGCTCGGTGCAAGAATTATAGACGACAATGATGGAATGAGAATACTGGAAGCAAAGACTGTGTCATTTGTGGTCAGAGATCACCGTGGAGAATGTGAGTACTTCGCTTTATTATTTGGTTTTACATATTGTCAAAGTGAAACAAAATAATTTTATTTTTACTGTAGTACATCCTTGCAAAATATTAAACATGGTAGTGAATGCATCGAATTATTCTGGGCATGGTTCTTATGGGGAGAATGGAACACTGAAGTCAAACTTCAATATACTTTTCTTTAATAATCAAACTCCGGCATTTGTTCTCTAGATGTTCATCATGAAGTCTGCATCAAATCATATTCTTCATCATTATTATTACTATTTTTGCCAACAGCTTTGAAAGTTCTGCTTGGCCTTTATTTATTTCTTGTTGCTATTGAATTAGGTAGTCAACTGAACTTATTAATTGCAAACTGGAGCTTGATATTTGGGCTATTTGAGTATTACAATTTGGAAGCTTCTATTACGTGAAACTTGCGATGTGATTAACTTGTATGTTTAATATCTCGTGGATGAGTGTTTTTGAAGGATTGAAAACAATTATAAATCTTTATAGAACAACTTTAACACTGTGACTTTGACGCCACTAGGGGATCACGCACATGGATTTTTTTTAGTTGACATATTTTTAAAAATTGACCTCTGCCATTTGGATCAGTGTACAAAAAGCACCACCCTCCATTTCTGCAGGATGAAGTATGGAGATTGCAGAAAATTAGCAAGGATGGAGCCTATCATAAGCGCCTGAGCCAAGAAAAAATTGAGACAGTGAAAGATTTCCTTACTCTGCTTTATATACAACCTTCAAGGCTTCGTAATGTATATAACTTTTTCTCGTGTATCATCTATCTAAATGTTGTGCAAATTTTGATGTGCTAGTAGAAATTTAAGCTAAATTATTCCATATACAAACGACATTACTTCTTATACACCTTTTTTTTTTTTTTTGGTTTTAAAAGCAGATTCTTGGCCCTGGCATGTCTACGAAAATGTGGGAAACTACAATTGAGCATGCACAGACATGTGTGCTCGATCGGAAGATTTACGTGTACAATCCTCGTGATTTGGAACAGAAAAGCGGAGTGGTCTTTAATGTTGTAGGACAAGTGATGGGACTACTTTCAGCTCACCAGTACGTTCCCATAGATAAGCTATCTGAAAGTGAAAAGGCACTCATCTCCCGTCACCTCTAAATAATATACATATATTATACTTTTGAGTTGCTTTAGATTTTTTTCAGCTGATATAGTACAATCATTCTGAACTCAGGCTGATGCTCATAACTTGGTTATCTCTGCGTACAAACACTGGGAAGAAGTCAACTCCATTGATGATGAAACTTCTCTTGTGGGTGGCTCTTCTCACCCACTCAGTTTCCTTTACACCCCCAGTTCACCCATGGAGGACCATTATGGAAGCAAGTACTTGGCTTCTCCAAAATTTAGTGGCTTTGATTTCACACCATCAAATGTCTATTCGTCTGACATAATTTCATCGATGGGTTCTATTGGGAATCCTAGCAGCTTGGACGATCATGCTTTTCAGGGTTTTGATTCTATGGTTGTAAGATATGATCAGATACCAAGTTCCCCAAACTTTGCCAACTCTTCTCTGATCTGCGATTCCGAGCCACTGAACTCATCTTTCTTTGATGTGGATCATACACAAGTTTTAGAGTCTGATTTGCAATGCAGCTCGATTTTAGAATCACGAGCAATTACAACAACTCTTCAAGGTGGCTCCTCATCATGTGGTGCTCAAATGAGATGGGCTAAATTATATGGTGTCCTAAAATGGTACATTTTGTTGAGGTTGGTAATTAGGAGAAACAAACGCGGGTTTGAGAGATACAAAGGTATACAGGGTATTGGAAAGGAAAAATTGGACTAATGGTTGAGACTCGAAAACAGTGTTGGGCAATATGCGTATTTATAAAGAGATGCAAGAAGAGGGGGTGTTCTTGTTTGATATGGATGGTTCTGTGCAGTTTTTTTCTTCCAAGTGTTTTGGTTATGCTATGTCTCTGAGCCAGAAGATTTTTTTCTCTCTGATTCAAGTGTTTGTACATTGGTGTAGCAATTTTCGACACTATCAGAAAGTACCTGGTCTCAGTTGATGTTTGATCAGAATCCCCACGATACTTATGTTTTGGTTCTTTACGCTAGTGTTTATACATTTCTGTACAAAACAAACTCTCTTTCTGCCTTTTTTTTACATTGGGAATGGGAGGTTTTTATTAATAGTGAATATAATTTTCTTCTTAAGAAGTTGGTGTCTTGAGAAAATTCTCTTTTTCCTCCTTTTCAGTGCCTATGAACTATTTATTTATTTTTGTGCTCAGAGAAGAACTAAAGGGGTTATGATGTTATGTGCCCACTTATTGTTCCGAAGCCACCATTTAAATAATTTTTTTTTTATAATATTTGGGTATTAAAGAAACTCGTAGTACGTAGGAAATTAATTTCTAGATAGATGACTATCATAGATTGAACTTTTGACCTAAAAATAATCATTTAAACCTATTACATTCAGGTGATTGATGCCAGTAAAAAAAATTTGGTAGTCGGTTGTTTTGACGATTTTTTAAGGGCTTAAAAAATGCTTTTAAGTGAAAAAAAAAATAGTTATTTCTAAGCACTTAAGAAAGTTGGTCAACTCAACTGGGTTGGATTGCTTGTTTCAGCTTCTTTTTTCATTTTTATTTCCCAAAAATTCTTTGTTGTCAAATTCCTCATGAAAAGAAAATTTCCCAGGAAAGCTTAAAGCTTCAAAAAATTCGCCATCTTTCATACTATAAAGCTTCAAACATGTTCTTCATCTGTAAGTTTCAAGTCGAACTTGGAAACTGCACTTCTTGAGGAACCACAGAATAGTAGAAGTCAAAAAGTATCACAACCCTCCTTAGAAGATACAGTAAACACCCCATAATATAAAACGGTATAAATTTCCTAATGACGTATATATTCTGAACTCAGAAATTTGACCCAATATATATATATATATTTATATATAATAACACAAAGGAACCAGCACGATGAAATTGTATAGTGTTAGGATTTTCATTGGCATTCTGTTAGAAGCATAGACCAATATATTTCATTAGGAAAAGCAACGACCTTATTCAGTACAGGGAGCTGGGAAGAAGTGCCTCTAATTTTTACCTAAGTACATTTTTAATATTGTATTATCGATCTCGAGGAGATCTCCACCTCACAATATTGTAAAAAAGGAAAAAAAAGTATTGCTATGAGCCTTTCCCACCCTTTCTGGTGACCAACCAGCCAAGCGAGAATCATCATCCTGTGCAGAAGGACTACCTCTTGCAAGTATTGCTGTCGTTACATGCTTCATCCTGTGCAGAAAACAGAAAGCCCAACACGTATGCAAGTGTATATAAACATGTCAAGATTACTATTGTATTTTTGTGTCAGCAAGCCCATAAGATGGGCCAAAATTCTTTTTGTGAGAAACTCATTCTTAAATGTTAAAACTGGTGGACATACCTCGTGTGGACCACAAGGGAAAGACAAATAAAAAAATAAAAATAAAAAATAAAAAAATAAAAAGTTCATAGCAAGCACAAAAATTTACCTGGTTTTTCTTTCGTGCTACCAGAATATCTTCTAGAGGTGGCCGGCCTGAAACCAAATATCATGAAAAAAATTTAGAGATCACAACCATGCTGTAAAGGCATCAAGAACTTCAAGACTTGCGAGTTTTGTTAATGGTAGGTGGAGTAAACAGCATTTTGAATTAGTCAATAAATGCATATTCATGGGGATACTTTCCAGGCGAGTTTTGTTAATGGTAGGTGGAGTAAACAGCATTTTGAATTAGTCAATAAATGCATATTCATGGGGATACTTTCCTGGCTGAGAATCCATTGACCATGCAATACATTCTAGACACAAGAAGACTGGTTTGGATGTGTGAGACATGTAGCTACATAATACAAGACATACATATGGAGTTATGCTTTATACTTCTGGACATGGTCTGTGGGATCCCATATAGGCGTAGTAATTATATGATCTAAAAATCTCTTGTTCGTGTTTCACCTGTCAACTGAAGACGATACCTCGCCCATATACCATATGCGACATCAGCTAATGTTCCAAACTGTGGACAATAAGCTAATCATTAGCAATTAAGAGATCAGAGTCCATCGGATAAAAATTGCTTCTGGAGGAACAGATGGATGAAAGATCAAATAAGCTTGAAAGGACTTACTGGTTCGTATTTTGTAACAGCATATACCCATCCAAGATTAACTTGTTCATAAAGTCTTCTAAAGGCCTGCGAAAGAAGCAGTAGGGGGAAAAAGACAGTATCTATTGAGTAAATATGTTTTCTAAAGGTTGTTAACCATCTACTATCTGAGCAAGATCAGTATTACATTATCAATAGCTGAGAAATAATGAGTCTGAGGTTGATATAAGTCGAAGCGCGTGCACACATGCGCAAAAAGAAAAAAAAAAAAAAAAAACTTCCCAAAACAGGGAAAAGGCATATATTATTTGGAATGATCACCTTGAACAATGAATGACCCAACAGCAGACCATGATATAATCATAATTTTGGATCTAAATCAGAACAACAAAAGGAACAAAAAAGGGAGCATACTTCAACATCTCTGACCACGGTACCATCTGCAAGGATTGCATGGATTCTTCCCATAACCTAAACGAAAATAGAAGGTGAAAAACTTCAAAACTTGCAGGACAAGAATATAAATTGTCATATAATATGCATTCTACGTTATCTAGAAAGTAGTTCTAGTTAATAGTTGTTTGGTTTCCTTTTAGTCCAATAATGAGAACTTTTTCTTCTAGAGATTTCCTTACAGACACTCCTATGCACTCAGAAGGTCTTTGAATTTCACAAAATTCAGAGTGAAGGAGGAAAGAGTATAATGATGTATCTACAGTTCATGGGGTTAGTACCATTCAAAATCCAGTAATGTTAGTATCAAGCATGATTCATCATCTTGTTATCTCTCTAAACCTCTTTCAAAATCAGAAAATTGACTTCTTAACGTTCGGAAAACAAAAATAATCATAATCTTACGGTTTTGTAGTCAAGACCCTGATTTTCTTCTGGCTTGTAATCATCTGAACTAATGTCAACAAACTTGATTGTACCATACTGCTTATTCCTCTCTCTTAGCATATTAACCTATCAGTACCATGAACTCACAGATAATTAGACAAACATAGAACATCGAACAACAATTTAAAAGGCCGAAATCTCTTGCACCATCAAAGAACGATCCCTAAAGGCATAATTTGAAAGCGAATATGAGATCTCAGTACAACCTCACGCATGCAGAGTGGGCAATCTCCATCATAAAGCATTTTAATCTTCCAACTTTGAGGTGATCGTTCTCCATTCTCTTTATTCGAAGAAACAGGATCTACTACTGCTTCACTTATAGCGCGAATTTGGTATTTCAATCCTGCATTGTTCATCAATCATCGGGGAGACTTAACAGATTGTGGTGTGCCATTTTCCTAGAGTAGCTAATTTCATTTGACGAGACTAAACTTTTGAACATAACCCCCTTAAACCCATTAATCATATTCTCCGTTCGGTCAATCCGCAAAAGGCGCACAGACGAAAATACAATTAATCAAACCATCTCTCCAGCGATTCAAACAAGAAGTTGTCCATCTCAAAAATTACTTCATGAACATCATTAAAATGGAAAGAAAAAGTAAAAGGGGATTCGCGAATAGAGGGAGAGTCGAGAACGAATCTTACCGCGTTGATTGATTTGAAATGGGGAGAAGGGTTGCGGATGAAGCTGAAGCATTGGAGTGCGATGGAGGCTGAGGTTAGGAAGGTGAGAAGATGAGAGTCGAATTGGATTGATGATCCTTGCTGCAAATTTGGACGCCATGGCAGTGGTAGCTGCTCCTCCAAACGCCATGTTCTAGTTTCTTTTCTCGTTTGTGGTTTGCATTTGAAGGCTTAAGCAAGATGCAGCAGCTGATTCGTAACTGCTTCTTCTTCCTTGCATGCTTAAACGCGTGGCTACCCGCAATCCACTCGTATTTCAATTCCAATACATAATATTTAGTGATGTAAACTTTTATTAAAGTTATAAAATACTAAATTGTTGCAAGTTATATATATACTTTCAATCCCATCTTCGAACAGAATATTATTTGAAATGTCAGAATTATTGGAAATATTTTTAAATATAATTTTTTTTAAAAAAATTAATAGATAATATATATAGATAGAATAGGTTACTTTTTATCATTTTAATAATAAGTTGATTATTTATAATTAGTATTATCACATTTTTGTAAAAAGAGACCTTGAAATTTTCGTTGATATTAATATTTTAGATTACAAAATTAAGAGTAAAGATCAAAATATCAATATCAATATTTCAATTTATGGATATATATCCATAAAATTTCAATATTGATAAACAAATCCAAAAATTTATAAAAATGATTTAGATTAGTAATTAAGTTATTTTTTAGACTATTTTTAATATAACAAAATGAATCAACTTATTTATAAATATAACAAAATTTCAATATATATCCACGATGGTAAACAATGACATATTATTATTATTATATTTAAAAATATTTTCACATTTAAAATAATTATCTTTTATTTTTATTCTCAGTTTGAGTTGTGTAAATATTATTATTAGTATGTTATCAGTGAAAAACACTCCAAATGTACTTTCCAAGGCTTAGATATGTTTAGTTTAAAGCTTAAGTTGGGAGTTGAGTGGGTTGAACCAAAGACATGTTGAAGCAACGCTGATGTCATCACCCAAAAGATGGCATTGGTAAAGTTACATATATTAACATTTCCTTTCAGGTTTTAACTTCACCGCATTTCTTCCCTCTTCTTCCTTCTCGCATTCCGACTCCGGAACAATGGCGTTTTTCCTCAACAAAACCACTCTTGCCTCTCATTTCCGATCTCAATCCCAGGTTCTTTCTTCCTCAATCGCCTCTTTCTTTATCGTTCTTTCCTTCTTTCACTCAATCTTTTGAGCTTTTGGTTGATCCATAGGTGGATCCTTCGTCACTCTCGCGCCGTGGATTCCACATCGAACCAGGGACTCGTGAAAAGGCTGTAAGTATATCGAACTTCTTGAATTTTTCTACACTGTAGCGGTTTATTCCATCGTTTGGATTATTACTTCCTTGTATAGCTCACAGCAGCTCCATTAAGTTAATTGATATTTCATATGATTGTCTACTTAGTTCCTTTCGCTTTCTTGTATCGGAATCTTTCGACGCCAGTATAGATGGAACCTTTTCGAAGCTGTTCAGATCAAACTGCTTGAACTTCTGTATTCAGGCCCATGAAATTAACGGCTGCTGTTTTCTACACTAATCTGTTACCATGCCATGGCATGAAACCTTGGTTAAATTCGTTAAATTTCTTGTATTGGTGAATATTACGGATTTTCTTTGCATGCGTGTTCTCGAACTCCGCTAGTATAAATTCTAGAGTGGTAGGAACTGTTTTCGAAAATATGTATTCCTTGCATTTCGCGAAGGACTTTCCTCTACATGTGGATTAGTTAACACGTCTACCAAATTTTTGGTTCACCTCTTGTATTTTGTTGGTGCAGTTTGGTTGGTGTGTATGTGATTACAATGATGTATTGTTGCATTGAGTTTTACTATGTTGAATTTCTGGCAGTTATTAGCTGAGGACCCTTCTCTAAGCCGGTTCAGATCACACAAGAAAGATGTCTCTCGACTCAAAAGAATTGGAGATGTTCTGACAATTGTGGTGGTTGCAGGTATTAGTCCTTTTTTCTCTCATTAAATAAAATACTTTTCTCTTTGTCCCGTGGGTTCCTAGCTCTGCTATTTGCTATTATAGCAACGTTGATGTAAATGGTGTGTGTGGATGAATCTTTTGGATGGTGTATGTCCCTATGCCATTACAAGAATGTCAAATCTTTACGAGCTTCTTAGAAGTGAAAATTGGCTTCAGGCATTTTGAATGAAAACAAGCATATGTCTATATGAAGAAAAAAGAATGAAAACAAGCATATGCAGTATGCTTGTTTTTTTGGTTAATTCTTAGTAATGCGTTAAATGAAAAGTATCTTAGGTGAACTTAGAAGGTAGAAATAATACTACTGAAATGGAAGAATGGGGTAGCAGCTTATGGTGTGTTTTTAGTAGTCTTGTCGGATGTCAGTTATCGATGACTGGAAAAGAAGGAACTTGAGATTCAAATTTAGAACAAAATGGTATTTTATTAAATAAATGCTGATGTCTAAGTTGATTGAAATTTTGGATTTGTCTTATAGGAATTTGTACTGATATGTGAATTTTGGAGATAGATTTCATTTAATACTACCGTTTGTACAAATTTGCCATGATGGCCAAACTGGGTTCAGGTACCCTAATCTTAGGATAGTAGTAACTGCCAGATTATTTTTGGTGTCGTTTAGACTTATGTGGCATTATCCACATAAGTTCTATCTATAGACATTGAAGGTCATACAGCTAGCTAACGACAGGTCGATTGAAAAACTAGGTAGCTATTTTTCCTGTTTTTTAAGTATTCTGATTATACTTTATCGAGTCATTGGATCAAGCGGTAAGTACATGTACAAGTTACTTATTTTCTTCACAATTTTGTTTCTCTTTACAAAAATGTTTGTGTTGAATGATACTCACGAGTTTTAATAAATAGTTAGATTTTTTCATCAATAAGGATGAAAGGTTAAAATTATCAATGACACCTTCAATTTTTTGACGTCAAGATAATAATTTGGCCATTGCGCACTGTATAAAAATGGCACAATGACCTTAGCGACCATTTCATGACCTTAGGGGTTGATGTGATACTGCCTTTTGAACTTAATAAATAGAAGGATGCCAAAAATGACTGACCCTCCCTCGTAGTCCCTGCACCCTCTCCCTGTTTCTTTTCCCTTTCCTCTTCTTCATCTTCTATCTCCTTGACTTTTGGCTAATCTGAAAGTACCAAGAAATGTTGTACTTTTATTGCCTAAAAAGTAGAAGAGGAAGAATACAATAAAAATCTTCAATACATTATAACAAACAGGATAAGAATCTCGTAAAACTCTCCTTAAAAAGAAGAGCCAAAGAAAACACTCTTCCAGACAATGTTCATCTGAGCAAGTCTTCAAAAGATTCTTCTCTTCCTATCTTCCTAGTTCCCTTAATTCTCAACAAATTGCTGAAACCTGAATAACCATAATGAATATGATCCTGGTTGCCAATGATGCCGACTGTACCCATATAACTTGGGGTAAGCACTCCTCAATAATTCTGCAGAACCTTATCAGGTTAAAAATTTACTTCCACCTGAAGTGTTCAAGAGACCAACATCCAGAGACCAAGTAATCTAATCCTCCTCCATTGAGTTTTCACCGAGAAATCACCTTAGGATGGAATGTATGTATGTATATATATGTTTCAAGCCAATCATGAGTGTAGATTATTCTGCGAACCTCTGAATTTTATATCATATTCACCAATTAAATAGACAACTCTGTTTACAGAGTTTGATTCGGCAATATTATTACATTAATTGAAGTTGATATTAGCTTCCAGCCTCCAAATACTAGAGCCCTCATCTCCCAAAACATTAATCTCTTTACTTATATTCAGCAAGGATGCCAACAATGCTTCTCTGTCATTCTAATTCCTCCGAAAATGGCAATTCAAATTAGTTGAAAATGAACATTTTAACGGTAAGTGTTCCAACAATGAACATTTTCTTTATCATTCTAATTCCAACCATGCTTCTCTATAATGCCAACCATGCTTCTCTGTCATTCTCCATCATGATGCGACAACACATCTTTGATCTTTTTTTTGGCTGTTTCTATTTTCCGGGCTCTCCGATGGTCATCAGAAGATTTTTTGTCTTCTTTGTTTAATTTCTGCAATGTTACCATTAACTATGTTAAGAAATAAAATCATTCATTATCAAAAGGATGTACAAAAAGATGGGAGAGATGGGATATATCCTAAAGGTAAGAAGAATAGGGTTAGTTGGGTAACATTCTAGGTTAATTCGCCTTTTACCCCACTTATAAAAACTCTAAAATACGAGCCTTTCCCCTCTTGTATGAAATACGTTATCATTCTAATAAAAGATTCACAAGTTTGATTCTTGGAAGATTATTGCTTGAGGCTACTTAGGCTACACTATATCCAGACACCAAGTATCCGTGCACAGCTTGGCCGTTGGATTGAACTAAGAACAAAGTCGTCTTTTCCATGGAGAGAATATTGATTATAATTTTAATTTATCAGTATGTAATATGTTCAAAATAGGATGGTGCTTCCAGTTCTTCCCGAAAATATTTTGGTTGAGAGAATGTAAGACCTACGGCCTTCCCTTTGGTCGAAATCTTACAAATGTTTTGAGAATTTATCCTGGAAGGCCATCTCTTTGTATCTCTTTCATCTCCTTTCAAATGACTTTTCTGCGTTTCTTATTCCCCCACCCCAAAGTAGATAAATCTCTTTTGACAATATGTGAGTGAGAGAATTGAACATTTGACATCGAGTTTGATAGTACATATTTGATGTCAGGTTGAGTGGCTCTAAAACAAATAAATCTTTGATCTTTCTCGTTATATTTTTCAGGATGTTGCTATGAAATCTATGTGAAAGCAACCATGCGAGAAGAAGCTCGGCAGGCAAAGACAACTAGCGGAAGTACATGATGGAATTTGTATCAAGTGGCCATTAAAATGTCTGGCAAAAGTCATTTAATGCTTTCATTTGTTGCTAAATAAGGGTTTTTGAAGCACCAAGTTCTATTTGCCCAATTTCTGGTAGGTTTTAATCGTCAATAATCTTTTTTTCTACCCTTTCATTTTGTAACATCAGAGTACACTTCTATCGTTATGAGCACATTTTATGAAGCTTACATTGCCTGCTTTTAAGCTTGAAATGGAACTTACATGGTGGGGGCAAAATATGGGATTTTTAACTCTCATGAGTTTGCTTAGTAACTATCATGGGTTGGTCAAATGGTAGTGGGAACATAAAAAAAATAAGTCAAGAGTCAAAGGGTCGTAGGTTCAATCTATGGTGACCACCTACCTAGGATGTATTATCTTACGGGTTCCCTTGACACCCAAGTGTTGTAGGGTCATGTAAGTTGTCCCGTGAGATTAGTCGACGTGTGCGCACTCTTACTATAGCCACCTAATTTAGAGAAATTGCAAGGAATATATAAAATTGGAGATCCACTTTTATTCGTTAAATTGCAAGTTTGGCCCGAATAGTTTGGAAAAGGTTTGTTTGTAATTAGAATTTAATTCCTATAGTTTGATAAAAATTTCAATATATAATTCCTACCTTATGGATTATTTATCAAACCGTAGTTTTTGTCAAATCCTAGTGAATATTTATAAGATTTTATTAAACCATTGGGACTAAATTCTAAATTTTAATTTCTAAAATCATAGGGACTAAATTCTAACTTTCTCAAAATTGTAAGGACTAAATTTGTAATTTAACTACTCCTACTTTTATTTATTTTTTATTGTGTTGTTAAAAATAATTTATTTGAATTTTTATAAGTGTAGATTTATATTTAGTAATTTTTTTTCATTTTTAAATGGATAGAAGATTCTATTTAAACACTCTGTATCAGCTTTTTTTTTTTTTTACATAAATTTATTCGTTTAGCTATTTTTCTAGGGAATAAGACCCCTTGAGTTTAGCTATAAGAATTAGGACGATTTTTTCATTAGGTTTATCCTAAACCTCAGTTTTATTTTCCATGTGGCTGAAATTGTTCGAGGAGAAAGATTAAAATTGATATTAAAACTTAAATTTTTTTAAAAAAAATGTGAGTTTTAATATCAATTTTAATCTTTCTCCTCGAACAATTTCAGCCACATGGAAAATAAAACTGAGGTTTAGGATAAACCTAATGAAAAAATCGTCCTAATTCTTATAGCTAAACTCAAGGGGTCTTATTCCCTAGAAAAATAGCTAAACGAATAAATTTATGTAAAAAAAAAAAAAAGGGAAACCCCAAAAAAAAAAAAAATGGAGGCCCCATTTAAAAAAAAATATAATTTTAAAGAAAAAAAATAAAAATATAAAATAAGAAAAAAATTATTTTAAAAAAAAAAAAAAATTAAATTGATCCATAATTTGTTTATACGAGTGAGTTTTGAAACTAGTTTATCGTTATATTTTGTTTTTCAATACTACAAAATAATAATAATAATAATAAATAAATAAATAAATAAGCATGGTAGAGCAATGAACATGGTAATGTAATCAATATGGAGCACTGGTCCACTACATTAGCAGTAACACCCACATGAATGAAGAAAAATAAAAATAAATGGGAAATACAAGTAAGATTGGCTGGTGCTTTATTATTGACATGATTTGAAGTATAAATAATGTCCAATACCTAACTTTTGGCAAGCTAGAAAGATGCTTTTAGTTTATTTATTTGGTATTATTATTAAAATTCATGTATATACTCAGTGGATTAGGTGATTTTCCTTTTTTATAAAACTTTTTAAACAAAAGAGAAAGAGAATAATTCAAATTTAATGTAGTCTTATTCATATTGGTGAGAACAACAAGGATGGTGGGTGGGACAAATCAATTCAATTGTTATTCCAAGTCGGCTCCTAAAAAGAAGAATGAGAAAAGATGTAAAGCTAAATTCAAAAGAAAAAAAAAAAAAAAAAAGGGAAGCCCCATCAAAACAAACATAGGATTTTGAAGTCCTCTATTTCCACTTTAAATGGTGGAAAAAATTATTATAAATAGAAAAAAATATTAAATTATTTATAGGTATAAAAAAGTTTTGCAGTCTATTAGTGATAAATATCACTATCGTTGTTTATCGTTAATAGACAATAAAATTTTTCTATACTTGTAAATAGTTTGGTTCATTTTGCTATATTTGAAAACATCTCTTAAAATGTTGGGTAAAGAAGAAAAATGGTTTATACTGGAGGTCTGTTTTCAAATATAGAAAAATGAAAAAAAAAAAATTTACAAATATAACAATATTTTACTGTCTATTTGTGATAAACTTTTATCTGTGTTTATTTGTCATGATAGATAGAGATTGTAGTCTATCGCGAATAAACTGTGATATTTTGCTATTCTTTGTAAATATTTTCATCTGTTTTGTCACTTAAAATAAGTTCTCTATATTATAGTGTAAATGATGAAGAAAAAAAAGACTTTAATAGCCAAAAACTAAAGCGGATTATCAATAGAAGCATCTATATGGTAAGTTTAAAATAAGCGAAATTAATTTCAACCGGAGATAAAGGTACAATCAAAAGAGATGAAAAAAACACTAACAAAGGAGATATTTTCTAAGTAAATTTCAATTTGTAAAGTAAAATATCTTAATGAAAAAAAAAAAACTATAAATTGATTGAATTTTCTACTTATTTTTATGTTAAGAAAAACGATTCGACAAGCAGCGAGAGAAAAGATTTAAATTTAAACCATCATAGATTGGCCTAGTGCTAAAAAAGGAGTATAGTGTCAATAATTGGATAATCACTTACCTATGTTTTAATATTCTACGAGTTTCTGTAATACCCAAACGTAAGTTGGTCTAGACACTCACGAATATTAAATAAATAATAATAAAAAAAATTATAAATTCAATGGACAAGATGTTGAATTTGACACTTTAGCGTTTTTGCATAAAATAATTAGTTTGAAGATGCTATGTATACTCTCTAAAATTTGTTGTATATGCATTTCTTATCTGTCACACATTTGCTTACTCAAAAGACATGGAAATTTTTTTATTAAAAAATTCTCATCTTCCATCATAACTTTGATTGATTTATTCTACAGATCATCTCTCAACTTTGTAACTGAGCTGACCATTTCTCATTAAAATAAACTTGGTTCTGTTACTTCCATACATAACGTTTATACTAATTTAATTGCTTTAAAACCCAACATTTAATCCACTTCTTGGTCCATAATTTTCACTTTCTATGATTAAATAAAAGAGATGACACGTGTAAAATGTAGAAATTAAGTTGGTCAAGATTTCAAATTTGCTTGAATCTGCCTGAGCTGTAATCTCTGACTTAGAATTTTTCATTGACTGAGAGATGAAATTTGCTGAATTTTGAGACAACATAAAAAGGGAAAAGGAAAGATCTTCTGTTTCTTCTTTCCCTTCCCTTCTTCTCAGCTTTCATACTTCAGTTCTCTTCTTTTCTTTCTGTTCATATTCTTCTTTGCATCCTTCAGATTTATGAAGATGGCTTTTTTAGGAACAACCCAAAAGTGCAAAGCTTGTGACAAGACTGTTTACTTGGTTGATCAACTCACTGCTGATAACAAAGTTTACCACAAAGCTTGTTTCAGATGCCACCATTGCAACAGCACTCTAAAGGTAACTCTTTTTGAATCTTCCCGTTCATCTATAAACAGATATATTTCATTCTTAAAGGTTTCTTGTGTTAAGAAATCAACCATCAAACATAAACAGAAAAACGTAGACAATAGAGCATCGGATTTACGTAGTTCTCTAACCGTGTGTTAATTATGTCCACGGACAGAGAGAGAGGAGTTTGTAGGCGCTAGCTAGTAGAGTTAAAGAGTTTATATCTAGACCTTGTTATTGGTCATTTGGAACACCAGATAACAAATTCAAGGCATTCCAACATCCAATTAATAGAATTTGAAAGTGGAATGAAAAGGAATCCTCGTTGATTCTGATGATTTGTCAATTATGACCATATAGACTTTGTGAAACTGAATAGAATAGATGCATGTCTGTTCAAGATATGTCTATTTCAAGATCCTATTTTCCATTCTGTCTGACTAATGGAAGTACCTTTGCTGGAATGCTTCTAGTATTATAGTTTTGGCTAAAATGTTCCTGAAGTTGCTTTCATAATGAATTTGAATGGTTCCCATATCTCAAAAGGGTCTGATTTCTCAAGCCTGTAATTGTATGTTTCCTAAGTCGAAATTTATCCAACAAGGACTTTTGTTAACTTAGATTTTGTGTGTGTTAAGATTATGCTTGTTGGTGTGTTAGAACTCAAGAACACAGTTGTACAACCTATAGAATAGATACGGTTCAAGTACGGTTGTGCTTGTTGGTGCATTCGGATCATCATTTCTCTCTTAAGTTCAATAACATGACAGACTTAACACGAGAGAGTGGAGATTTGAACCTTCAATGTTTTGGTCCATATATCTTAACCAGTTAAATTATATTTAGGTTGGCATTATATCTATAATTTAGAAATGTTATCTCCATTATTATTACTGTTCTTATTATTTTCCTGTCATTGCAGTTGTTCAATTACTCCTCCTTTGAAGGTGTATTGTATTGCAAACCTCACTTTGATCAGTTGTTCAAGATGACTGGAAGCTTAGAAAAAAGTTTTGAAGGTAATTGGCAGTTGTTCAATATTTTTCCTCCTTTTAATGGCTTCTGCTTGTTTAGTCTATAACTTTCTTCTTTCTTTTTCTTTAGGTACTCCAAGAACCCTTAGAACAGACAGATCTACCAATCAGGTTTTTTCTTGGCTTTTTTCGTTTTTCGAAGTTTGTCTGTTAAAATCAATTCTATTGATTTGGTACCTAACTATTTGATGTTGTTATTAACACATGAAAGTTAAATTTGACTTATATTTGAAGGTCCAATCCAACAGCAAAGTGTCAAGTTTATTTGCTGGAACTCAAGATAAATGTGTTACTTGCAAGAAAACTGTTTATCCAATTGAGAAGGTAAATAAATGGCCATTATGCAGTTTAAAAGTCTCTAGTTTTTTACTTGCTTCCAATGTCTATGTTATGAATCACTCACTCAAGTTTCTTTTTCCTGTTTTTCTTGAGAGGATCAAAATTTTTACCATGGGAAATGTGGATTTTTCAGTGCAAGAAATTTCCATAACACTATATTCCAACTTGAAACAATATGATACATTTGGAAGTTACAAATTGGGAAGGATAGTTGAATGGTGGCTTAGAATACCTTTCTTTTTGCCCCTTCGTGTATTGCGTGCGAGAGAGAGGAAGGTTTCGATTATTCGTCGAGAGAAAGTATACAAGTGGCCGATAGTTCGAGAAGTTCCTTTACAAGTTCACAACTCCCTGCTATCCCAATTCACCTTCCTCACTCTCTTTCCATTATAAGTCAAACTAATGAAAGGGCACTTGATCCTATCAAAATCCTATATAAACATAGATTTGTTTCCTTGATCTAAAACCAGTTTGTTCTTTCAATATAACGACGTGAGTGTGAGGATTTGAACTTCTGATCTTTTGATCGATGATATAGTGTCCCGACCAGTTGACCGCTGCTAAAACTAGTTTGCTAAACTGAAAACAGTCGTTTTCTTTTTTCGTTCAGGTGGCAGTGGATAGTAAATCTTACCACAGAGCTTGCTTCAGGTGCTCACATGGAGGATGTGTGATTAGCCCATCGAACTACATAGCGCACGAACATCGACTCTACTGTAGGCATCATCACAACCAACTCTTCAAACAGAAAGGGAATTTCAGCCAACTTGACAAGCATGAAGAGATTAAAGGAAGTGACTAAGAACACAGCAATTGAGAAGAACTGGCTGTCGAATGCAACTGTTAGATCGTGGTCGAGGAGCTGATAAAGTTACAATTTTCTTGGATACTTACGGATTCGAGTTTGCTATCTTACAGAGTGTACTATAAGAGAAATTTGAGCTTCAATAAATTTTTTGAGTGTGAGCTGAAATATGAGATGTATTGTTATTCAATTCAAATGAAACTATAAGCTGTTTTCATCATTTCATTGATGTGTGGAGTGTTTGTTTTGTTTGATGAACATTTTGTTTAATATGGTTGACCAAACATTACATGACATTCAAACTTGCAGAAAGAAGTACAAATTTCTTGTGTCAGAACTGCCATGAACGAAAGCTAAAGCTCCTTTCTTTATGATCTTAGGAGATCTTGAAATTTGGATCTAGATGGGAACAAAAAACAAGATCTGTTAAATTATGAGATATATCTCAATTATTATTCTTATCCAACAGCTGGAATCAGTGAATGAGATTCAATGACTCACCAATGATATGCCTCATAATCTGTGGAACATGAAGTTATTGATATTTATTCTTCAGCTCCAACCCCCAAGGTCAAAAAAAAAAAAAAAAAAAAAAAGGGAACTTCCACTTATAATGACATATTTCTTGTTACAAGATCCCGGGGAGGTTTGAGAAGTTGAATGATGTCTTCGTGTTACCTCTAGAACCAATCACACGTTCAAGAGCCAAAAAGCTATTGTTAACTCTAAACTCAGGTGAGGGGAATTCAAGCAACAAAAACTTATCAAAAGCTCTATAATTGTTTTCATTTGTTGCTACAAGATGAAATCGATTGAGCTTTGTCAAAGTTCATTTGTGTTATTTAATTTTGGACCCGTATACGTCTTAGTTGGGGCTTAGTTTTATTCTGTAGAATGAACTTTTAGTTCTTTTTGACTAAGCAGGATAGGTTTTAAGGATTTGAAAGGGAACATTTTACGATTAGTTTTGAGTTTGTAATCTGATCAACTTGTTTGTGGAGTGTTCGACCTCGGAGTCAAGAACTAGTTGTCCTTTAGGATTTATTAGATTTATAGGATGTTTCATATCACAACCAAATGCAATATCAAACAGCTTGGCATAACAACGGATATCAATTATTAGTTAGTAGTGTTATGTGGAGAGGATATGATACAATCAATTGATAGGGGAGAAAACTAGTGGTCATAATTCATTGAGTATGAAAGGTGTTTTTGTTTTTGTTTTATTTCATTGATTTGGTTTTCTTGGAAAAAAAGAAGTTTTCCGAATTGAAGTCTCTGATATGGCAGAGAAGGTAATAAAACAAAAGAAAAATGTTAGAAAAAAGTGAAAATCTATTCAAATATGTCAATGGATTTAAATGGTGAAGAGAATAGGCTGCTTTGAGTGAGAACTTGAACAGGATAAACTGAAAGGTGGCATTCCATAACCATTTTAATTTTGGTTTTCTGTTTTCAAATATAACAAAATGGGTAACACCGTTTACAAATATAGAAAAAAAAAAAAATTAACTGTCTATCAACGCCAGACTGTGAATTATTTCTATGACTGTAAATAGTTTGATATTTTATCAATTTATAATAATTTCTCTTTTCAAAAAGATTAAGCAATACTTTTCTCTTATAGTATTCTTGCTTTTATCCTTTACTTTTAATAACGTTTTCAAAAATCATTTCAAATTTTTTAAACGGTACTCTTATTTGATAATGATTTCACATAAATTTAAATGTACACCATCTCTCAAGATTGGAGGTTCAAATCTTCATACTCGTATTATGAGGAAACAAAAGACAAGCAAAATATGAGAACAAGAAGAGATAACAAATGTGTGCGTGCTAGCTACGTCCACAAATAGAGAGAGAAATAATTTTATTATGAATAAAAGAATAAATTACATAATACAAAAATAATGTCCAGAGGGAGCGTCACATAACATATTCAAGACATTTCAACAACCCACTTATTATTAAACCAAAAAAACCCAAAAACAAAAGTTAGTTTTCAAAACTTGACTTGTTTTTTTAAAACAAGAGGAGAAAGCGAAAAACGAAACAAAGAAAATTTATAGATGAAAGTAGTGTTTATAAACTTAATTTTAAAAAATTAAATGATTGTGAAACTAAGCCTAAGGCTTCCTTCCAAGCTCTTGTGTACAACTACACTTTAATATGATAATGATTAAGAATGAAAGATTAAAGGGTAAGGGAAAAGCCACCAAAGTTAAAAAGTGTTTGTAAAACCATAATTGTTGTTTGAGTTGGAATCCAAGGACCCAGATGAAGCTCCACCAACTAAGTGGAAAAAATGATCTTCTATTTGTTTCTATAATACAAAAGCAATCTGTTTAAGTGGAGCAATAACTTAAGAAAATCTAAAAAAGAAAACAAAAGCTATGAATCTTGTGCTTTTCCTCCTATGGTCTGTAATTGCTCTGGCTTCTTTAAGCCAAATTAAATATATATATATATATATATATATAAACTTTAAGTATAATGATGCCTTAGGTATTGAAGAAGATTCCTGTTATTTTAAAGTTCAAGTTAATCATTGCATCAAAGATCAAAAATATGGCAAAATTATGACTTTAGTTTTTGTTGGGGTCTCATGAGTTTTTGAGTGGCGATCCATCACATAGGCCTTCAATCATATTATTTCACTATAGCTATGCACGAGTGCACTGTCACATTCCACTACATCTTACTCCTTCCTTTTGTCCTAAGGTTTCATTTTGTGCATGCATGGCAACTGTCTCTTTCTTTCCCGTCCTTTCTTCTTTTTAATTATATCTAAAACTTTATTTTTTAAACAAGACATAACAAGAAGCTTTAATGGTAAGATCCCGAGTCGAGGAGAGAGACATGAACCAACCGTGATCACATCCAAATGAAAGAGATGTTGAAGATATGAAAGTTATTACCTATACCAACAATATACACCTTTGTTTGTAAGAACTTTAAAGCTAAGCATAGTTTGACTAGTAAATCCATATACTTTTAATTGATTTCGAAGATATGAATCCAAAATTTAAAATCCAAATAGTTTCAAAATTTTCTAAAGTTTTAATATTTTTCAAAATTATTTCACTAAATAAATCATTTTAATAATTTGTAACTACACTCCATATCTCTTTCAGTGATTTTTGTCAGCTTTTAAATTATTTTAGAGTTGGGCTTTTCAGATTTTTTTTATTTTTTTTTTTTTTTTAAGAAAAAGTTCATTAAAAGTTTTTGGAGTGTTTGTGTTTTGATTAGTAAAAAAGTTTATTGAAAGTTAGTTAAAAATATTTATTTTTTGATATAGTACAAGAATCAATCTTTCATATTCCATTCATTCTACACTTATTTTCAAATTGTAGATCAATTTTTATTCTTAGCAATAGTTCAACGTAGAATAAAAGAAACAACCTTTGATTAAAATAGAAATTGTGATACAAAATTTATATGAAAATTCACTCGAATAGTTGGTAAAAAATAAACTCCACCGTTGAGAAGAATCTTAAAAAAGATTTAAAAATCAAAATAAGATTTAAAGAATGAAACTTAGAAAGACTAAAAAAAATTAAATAACAATTAATTTAAGTAATGATACCTTGGGTATTAGCAAAAGCGAGAATAGCCTATAGATGTGTCAGCAATCGATCAAGAGCTTTGAAGTTTGAATCTCTACATCTCTTATTAGACTAAAAAACGATACCATGGATATTGGGAAATTGGGAAAGAGATGTGAAAAATATTCAAATAAAAACTTTTTCAAAAGTTATGTAAAAGTACAATTAAACTGAGAATGCAAGTCTAATTGGCATAGACATAACCTTTTAATTAAGAAGTTAGAAATTTGAATTCTTCTATTTTATATGTCGTGTTCAACTCGGGAAAAACAAAAATAAAAAAAATAAAAAAAAATCATTGGGTATTAAGTGGCTATCCATCACATCCCAATGAGCCCTCAATTATCAAATTTCGCTGTAGCTGTGCATGAGGCCACTGTCACATTGCACTATATCTTAGTCATTTTGTCTTAGGTTTTGCTTGCTTACATGGACTCTCTTTTTATTTTTTTTATTTTTTTTTTCCTTTTTCTACTTTTTAATTATATCTTAACTTTCATTTTTTATGGAGAAAAAATTATCATTCGAAAGAATTAACCCAACAATGTTTAGTTGCCATCAAATATTTATAATATACGACCCGGAAAAATCAACCCTACAACACTTAGTTGTCTAACAAATTTTTACAATATACCAGTAAATAGCTGCCATAAAGTTTGAATTCATAATTTTAACTAATCTATTACTTTCCAATCACATTTAACCCATTTTACCATTTTGAATCATAATAATAATAATAATAATAAACAGTGGGACAAAATAATTAATCCATTTGATTAGTTCCAAGAAAAGATGTTGGAAAAGACTTGATACCGTACAAGGCTTAGCTAAACTTGGATGATAGTGAAGCAAATCCACATCAATTCAACTGTGCTCCTCATGAGTTGTAAGCATTAAAGCAAATGTGAAGTTGCTTTTTAATGTTCAACCATGAAGGAATAGAAAATCGGACCATCAACCTTTAATAGATTCGCGGTGAAAAATGATTATAATTAAGGAGTAAAACAAAAACAACATTGTAAGCACAGGTACTGAACTTGTCAGTTCTGGTAAAACAGATGAAACTATGAAAAGATAAAATCAGTGAACCAGAAATGCTAAAGAAAGAAAATTGAGCTCTCTTTTTTGCTCAAGTCCCATTTCATTACTGAAAAAAAACTTTGAATTTACAAAGAAGTTTGAAGAATCTCAACTGGCTTGCACTATATACCCACCCTGCTTTCCTATGCACAGTTTTTGGTGTTCTTTTTCCCCCAAGATTGAAGAAAAAAGTTTTAAACAACTCTTTTACAGCCACCACCCTAATATCATTATCAGCAATGTATTGGAAGAATTCCTCCTCTTGAATTAAAAGGCTAATTTGGCCTCTCTACTTTTTTGCTTTTTTTGTTTTTTTTTTTCAACTCTTTGGAGAAGCTTAAAGAGCCTTAGGACAATCTGTGCCACCCTGTCTTTCAATAGCATGTGGGAAATAGGAAACATAAATGATTAGCTTCCAGCTTCTGAGATGCTATGTAATGAAGGTTGCCATGTTCTTGATCTGGATGTGGCCGAGTTAGTCGATGTACTACTTGTCCTTGGTCGGTTGTTTTTCTCGCGTTTGGTCACCTAGAAAAAGTTGTGCAATTCATTTAGAAAGAATTCTGTTTTTAACTCCAATTGAAAATAGAGACAACATTTGTTCTAAAAACGTCCGTCGAAAGTTAAGAATTCTTTTGATGTTTGTTAAAAAAATTCACCTGAATATGATCTTCAGATACAGATCTTCCAGCTGCTGCTGCTGCATCTGAGCCTCTGGTTGTACGTTCTTTCCTCCTCTCTGGCTTATCAGCTGCTTCTAACTGACTTTGTTTAACCTTTGCTTGTTTCTTTGCTGATAAACCTTTCATGACTTCTGAAACCCACAAAAGAAAATGAAGCCATTAATTCAAGTTTAAGCCTAAAAAACTCTTAAGAGATATGTCAAGAGTTTTATGGGTTGCAAACAAAACAGACAGAAACAAGAGGAAGAAAGGTAGATAAAACTGACCTTGAGTTGTGATGAGCCTGTAAACTTGACCAAGAACAAGCATGTCAGCTGGGCGGAGAAGCTTGATTCGAGTTAAACGAACCGAATTGCTGCTCGTTTCTTTGCTTGTTTCATTGTTGTTATTACTTTCATTGGGTGTAAACATGGTAGTAGAGATAAGAAGAGCAACATAATGACCAGGATTCATCTTCATGATCTCTCTAGCAGTCACAGGCCAATACAATTTGTCTTCTTTCCCACTTGGGTGTTGTATCACAAGTGTTGCCGCATCAATGGCTTGGCAATTTCCCATCTCTCTGTCACTCTCTCTTTCTCTCCGATGGTAATGAAATTGTGGGAGATGAGGATAATGAGCAAGCAAGAGAGGAGGCTGTGAAGAGAGGACCAATCTTTTTTTATAGCCACTTAAGAGACACTCCTTCACCAGCAGCCTTAAAAATTGTTATCTGTTTAATAGAACTTTGAGGGTAAAAAGAGCTACTCACTCAGGTGATAAAGAGGGGCAAGATTGTCCAACAAGTTATGAGGTGGTGAGCTATGATTGGGTGGGTAGAGGAACAGAGGATCTGGTGCCAAAGGTGAAATTACAGCTTCAAGTCTTGATATATACATTACATAATGAATACATTCTCTCTCATCACTTCTCTTTCTCTTCAACCCCAATAATTTCTCTTTTCATTTGGGTATTTTTTTATAACCCACCCCCCAAAACACACATCAATTCAAATTGAGACCACCACTTTGTAAATGAAAAAGAATATATGAATATTAATAAATGAAATGGGGATGGATACATTTTGAATGTCATGCTCTCAAAGTTATGATTCCACAGGACCACAAAGAAGACAAAATTTTCCTACAGAAAATGTCAAATATTTCCCACAACACCAAAAAGAAAAACAGAGACTTGAATCTTCTACTTCTAGTGGTTCTCCTTGGATTACACAACTGAGAGTAGTTTTCATTTTCAAGTAGCCCACAAGAAAACAAACCAAAATTGGAGGTGAAAAATCTTGTGGGTACCTCCAAATCCCAATCCATTAATCCAATGATCTCCTTCACTATAGATAATTAGAATTTTCTTTCAAAAGGGTAAAACTAATCTTAATAAAGCAATTAGAGATAAATTCATCAATTCCATATCTCCAAGAACGAAACAACCAAGCTTGAGAAAAACAAAAAAGCCCTAAGCAACAGTATAATGAGTGGTGTCCCATCAAAGGGTGTTCATCTTTTACTTTTTTGGTTGTGTATTACATTACAAGCTCTTTCTATTCATTACAAACCATTCCCCTTTCAAAAAGGAAATTTTCCCTTTTCCCTAAAGCTTCCATCTAACTCAGCCTTACCATCCAAAAAGCTTCTTCTTCTTCTTCTGGGTTTTTTTTTTTTTTTTTTTTCCCTAATTGAAGGATTTTCTTAAGCATTATAATCGTACTTAACAACAACCATTGTTGGGCTTGTTTAATCGATCCAGAAAAATGAAACCCTAATATTATAATCTATAGAAAAGCATAAGATTAACGCGACAAAGAAAAAAAGAAAAATAGAAACCTTACCGAGAAGAATCGTAAAGTGTAATAAGATGATTTGAAAACGGCGATTACAGAACACGTTTGTGTGTAATTCTTGGCAGGCATTTGCCAATATCATTGAGATTGTAAGATTTGACAGAAAAAGTTGCCATGCTGTGGCTGTTGATTTTGGAACCAAAGAAAAAAAAATCAAGTGTGTTCTTCAAGTGGTAGGAAGCCCACTGTCAGTTTTTGTCTCTCTTTTTTCTATTGTTATCCTTTTCAATTTTCATCTTTCATTGAATTTCTTTATTCTAATATTAGTCATGAGGAGGTCGAGATTCCATATATTTATGGGAGAAAATGCATTTTTCCTTCTTACATTTTTATTTTTATTTGGTTCAAAATGAATTTTTTTTGTCTCCACGTTTTGGATCTAGTTTTCGTTCCATAGAATTTAAAATCATATACATTTAGTCTTTCTATTTTGAGTTTGGTTTCAATTTGGTCCCTAAATTTCAAAATATTGAAATTTTATCTTTGAGATTTGAGATTTATTTATTTCAATATAGTCCCTAAGTTCCAAGACTTATACTCTTAACTACGATTTCATGAAATACTCATTTTCAGTCATTAGTATCAATGTCTATTAATTAATTAATTTAAAATAGGTTAAAAAAAATATTTTTAGTCCCTAAATTTTCGTGAAAGTAACAATTTAGTCCCTAGACTTTGTTTTGCACCGATTTAGTTCATGTATTTTCAATTTTGTAACAATTTAGTCCTTGAACTTTAGTATGTAACAATTTGATCCTTGTACTTTCAAATTTGTAACAATTTAGTCCTTAAGGTAAAAAAGTTCATCAAAATTAGATATCAATTTTTATTAATGTATAAAAAAAATTAAGTCTCTAATTTGTTTATCAATTTATTTATGCAAAGAAACTAATTAAATCTTAACACTAATTTCTACTATAGGGATTAAATAGTTACAAATTTTTTAAAGTACAAGGACTAAATTGTTACATAGTAAAATTTAAGGACTAAACTGTTCTGAAATTGAGAGTACATGAACTAAATCTTTACAAACCAAATTACAGACACAAAATTGCTACTTTTGTGAAAGTTTAGAGATTAAAAGTGATTTTTAACCTTTAAAATAATTATGAAGTGAAAATTTAAATTTAATTTCAAAGTGATGAAAAATAGTGAAACTTAATTAATTATAATTCTTTTAATTTTTTAAATTAATTAATGACATTAACACTAAAAATTGAAAGTGAGTATTTAGAGAAAAATTGAGGTTATAAGTGTAATATTGAAACCTAAGGACCAAATTGAAACAAAACTCAAATCTCAAAGGTAATATTGTAACATTTTGAAACCTATAGACTAAATTGAGACCAAACATAAACCTAAGGACTAAATGTGTAACATTTTAAAACCTAGGTACATAAAGGAAACTAGACCTAAAACCTAGAAACCAAATATGAGGTATAAAAATCTAAACCATCAATCTCAAAGGATGAAGTATATTCCAATTACCTTTAAATTAAGTTCATGTTCACAATTGGTACTCGAAAGTTACAAAAGGGGGAAATATACAAATAATGGGCTAAATTATAAATCTAGTTGCTAAAAATATAGTATTATATAATTGTAGAGTGGAAGGTTCAAACCTTCCACATTATAGATAACTTATTGAGCTCAAATGGATTGATTAAAAAAAAAAAAAAAAAAAAAAATCATTTTTGAAGCCAAAATGAGCATATCTCAAATGGCAACAAGCATGCACTATTGACCTCGACCTCGAGGTTAGGGATACGAAAAAATTGAAAATTGATTTATTCAATGTTTATTAATTATTATTGATAATGTTAATGATAAAAGGTAAGAGGTTAGTAGGAGTAATGATAAGTATAAGTGAACCGTTGAACAAAATTTTTCAAATATATATATATATATATATTAATTTAAGAAAACAATTGAATAAATTAAGTTATGTTGTTTCTTTCAAAATAAATAGATAAGTGGGGAGAAAAAATCATAACAGGTTGGTCTAGTGGCAGTGGGAATATCTTAAAAGGGTCAAAGGGCAAGGGATCATGAGTTCAATTTATGGTAGTCACTTAGAGACTGTGAGATTAATGTGCGCGTAAGTTGATCCGGACATTTACAAATATAAAAAAATAAAAATAAATGAAGAGAGAAAAAAAAAAGTAGTGGAAAGAATTATAGCTTGTATGAAACTTTTACTATAATTTTCTTGTTAAAAGGGACATGATCCTTAAAATGAGAAATATTATGCTTTTATGGAAAGAATAACTGTCACATGCTTCAAATTTTTATTTGAAATTCACATGCTCAGATGTACTTTTGTTTTTCTAATCTTCTTTTTTTTATTATTATTATTTATTTTTTTTTTTCCTTTTCAAATCTTGAATCATTATAAAAATTACAAGATAATTTTTTTTTTTATAACTAAAGGAGTTGCATCCATGCTCTTAGATTTTCTCCTAATTTAGAATTATAAAGAAAGAAAAATGTACTAATCTTTTCTAGTCAATTAGAGAGTGTCATTAGTTAGAGTAAATATATTATTATAATGTAATACACATCATATGTTAAAAGCAACTTTGGTCAGTATTCTTTCTTTGATATCAAAAGAAAAAGAAAATAAAAAAATCTTCCATGATTCAAAGAGTAACAGTCAAATTATGTTGACCATTTCAACCTTTTTTCCTCTCTCCCAAGATTTTAAATCTTTGAGTATTCTATTAAATTTAAATAGGTAACTATGT
This sequence comes from Citrullus colocynthis, assembly GCA_031780015.1. Taxonomy (NCBI): domain Eukaryota; kingdom Viridiplantae; phylum Streptophyta; class Magnoliopsida; order Cucurbitales; family Cucurbitaceae; genus Citrullus; species Citrullus colocynthis. The sequence goes on from QLSR01000225.1 coordinate 3,747,710, forward strand.
TGTCAAAAAGAACTCAACTGATATTTAGTATGTGTTAATAACCAAGAGATGTTTGGTTTGAATTTTTATCTTAAACATACTAAAAAGATAAATAAACTCAAACTAACTTATAAAAATAAAATTAGAACAACTAAGCTCATGTTTAATAACAATTTTGTTTTAAATTTTTTATTTTTGAAATTTATGTTTGTTTTCTCCAAATTTCTCTGGTATAATTGTCATCTCTTGCAAGGAAATACTTAAAATCTAAAATATATATATATATATATATATATATAAAATAATAAATAAATAAAATCCTACTTTTTGAAAATGGTTGTTTTCAAATATAGAAAAATTAACCAAAATATTTACTAGCAAAATTAACCAAAAGCACAGATAGTAGTATATCACAATCTATTACAGATAAACTACGATATTTTGCTATAATATTTGTAAATATCTTTAACAATTTTGTCATTCAAAATAATTTCCTTTTGAAAACTACTTTTTTATTTTTAAAACTCAGTTGGTTTTTTTGAAATTTTGAGTAGAAAATGAATAAGAAAACATAAAAATTTATGAGTGGAAGTAATGCTATAACTTAATTTTCAAAAATCAAAAATAAAAAACTCAGTGCCTCATTTAGTAACTATTTGGTTTTTGGTTTTCTGTTGATGAAATTAAGCATATAAAGAATCACTTTATCTATTGCTTTGTATGTTATGTTGTCTACATTTTGTGAGTGTTTTCAAGATCAAAGCCAAACTTTGAAAACTAAATAAATAGTTTTCAAAAACTTGTTTTCGGTTTTGGAAATTAGCTAAGAAATCAAATGTCTACTTAGGAATAAGCACAATTTTAAAAACCAGACGATTATCAAACAAGACATAGAATTTTATTATACAATGTTATTAAGATTACAAGGCTAGAAACAAATTCACTAGGGGCAACTGATTAAGCCCTAACTTATATTTTCAATGGTTTGAAACTTTGAACATCAAGAAGTTTGATTGGTCAAAGTCCAAGAAAAAATATGGAAGATGGGGCCATGTGAGGGTTAGGTATTGCAAAAAGGAGGACTAAAAATGACCAAAACAGAACCAAAAGTAAGGGAATGTGAATGCAATAAATTTAATATCACAATAAATATCTTAAACTTTTTGTGCACATAAACAATTAAAAAAAAAAAATCCAACTTTTCCTTGATTCAAGAATTGAAATTAGTGGGTACCATTTTTCTTCTTCTCCTTTTCATGAATTTATTATGTTGTTGCAGCATTTATACATAATTTTATGGACTTCCATCCAAAATTTTTCTTCCATTTGAAATAAAATAATAGTAATAGATACTATTTTAGTTTTTATACTATGTTGAATTTTAGTTTATGTATTTTTAATAAATTTTAAAATTAATCTTTTAATTAATTTTTTTTTTAAAAAAAAAGACTCTTTTGTTTTCATTGGCATTTTTACTATAAATTTTGAAAACATATATCCAATTCAGTAAATATTAACTTTAAGTGACTAAAATTTAAATTTTATTGAAAGTACAGTGACTAAAATTATATGAATTAAAATTTAATAAAAAAATTTTGAAATATAAAGATCAAAATGATATTTTCACTCAAGAAAATGGACAAAAGGATGGGTTATTTTCGAATATAGCAAAATGAGTCAACTTATTTACAAATATAACAAAATGTCACTGTTTGTCTATTAGTGATAGATAGTGATAAACACGGATAGTTGATAGACAAATAAGATTTTTTTATATTTAAAAAAAAAATTAACAGATTTACCATTTAAAATAATTATAGTAAAAGATCAGTTAAATGTGTTCAAACTAATTTTGATGGATGGACCCTTCAACTTCTTTTGACCATTCAGGCAAAACCAACAGCTCTAAAACTTGGGGAACTTTGCAAGGACTCTGCTCTGCCTCTTGTTTCTTCCTTCTTATATTTTTTTTTTTATGTATGTTTATGCCTATGTTACTAAAATAGCACAAGGATGAAAGAAAACATCCAAAGCTTAGAAGCTTATCCATTCCTTTAGGAGTTGTTAGCTTAAATACTTATTATAAGCACCATAACTCGGTAGTTTAAGTTACATCAATGAAATAAATTCCTAAAGTTCTTATATAAGCTCATTGTCTCGTATCAAGAAAATACTTTAAAAAATTGAGTTTCACACACGCACACAAAATACTCAAAAGAAACTGAGTCACATGTCCACTATAATTTTTCAGCATACGTGACCTAGTCGAAAACTAGGTGTTTAAAGAAAAAATTGTTGTAATGTTGCGACTCTATGTTAGCATCACGGTGCTACGACAATTAGCATCAAATTGATCTTTGGACGCACTTATGGCTTGAGGTATCAATGTCGTACCATTGAGACGTTACACCCAATGTCTCAATGTAACATCTCTATGCTACAAATAATGCAATACTGAGATTTCATTTGTCACTTGTGACAACATCACGACATAAGCTCTCGACAGCATTTCAATCCTCGCAACCTCTTTGTCTCTGCAACAATGTTGCACAATCCCACAATCAAATGTTGACAAACTATATAAACTTGGAGCCAATCCAAACATAGTTTAATAGGTAAAATACCAATTAACATCCATATACGAATCCATAATTTTAGGTTTAGGGTTTACTTAGTCTAAGACCTCCCAAAACCCATGAACCAAACACCTAGAGAATCAAAAATTGGAATATTTAGGGTTCGGTGTATTCTGTTATTAGGCCTTGTTTTCATTCACATTGACCATCTTGGCCTTATCTCTATGGATACATTTCAAAAGCAAAATGGAACAATTGAAGGATACCCAAGTAATTTCATACTTGGAAAAGATTGAATTAACTCTCAATTCTTAACTTCAAAGAAGTGTTTGATCTCAATGAGTCACCACTCACCATATGCTTAAAGTTGAATTATTCTGTTGTTTAGCCTTTTTATAGTAATCATGGAAGAGAATGTTCTTATCAGATTATTTGGCAATAATGCCTTCTTCTACAAGAAAAATGAAAAAGGCATCTTCATTTCTTATCAATCTTTTCTGCAAATTTGACAAATCTTCTTTTTACCTCCATGTAAATGGCCTGCACTCAAAAAAGAAAAGTGAGAACAAATCCGTAATAGAATGGATTTGTATTGTAATTTAATCAAAAATCTATATTTGGATTGAGTGTTTTGAGCCCAATTTATATTATTAAACTCATTTCGTTCTGAGAATTTTTCATTAAACTCTCTTTCTCATTGTTTTTACGCTTCGCGATTTCATTTTCGTTTCGACATCATTATCTCAAGCATTACTTAAATTGAATCTTTGTTTGCCAAGTTTTTTTTTTTTTTTTTTTTTTTTTTTTTTT
>QLSR01000225.1:3751511-3772027 GCA_031780015.1 Citrullus colocynthis
TTTTTTTTTTTTTTTTTTTTTTTTTGTTCTTTCAAATTCATAATTGTGTAATTCGTTTGTCACATTCATATATGCATATCCAATGTAATATGATTCCAATTCTTTCTTTGCCTTTAGATTTGATTGCGAATGACTCCCTCTATTATTAGAGCTCTAATTTGGTTAATTGAATTGAGAAAGAAAAGAACATTATCCATTCAATCAAAATTGTCAAATATGATTGAAAAAAGGATTTAAGTCCTTAATTCGATAATTCAAAAGCAAATTGAATGGTAGATATGTAGTTTTGATTTAATTTAATTTCAATTATACTCTCTTCCTTTTCATTAGTTTTAAAATGGGCTAGGACTATTTTCAAATATAGCAAAATAAGCAACTTATTTATAAATATAACAAAATGTTATTGTCCAGCAGTGATAAACTTTGATAGACTTTAATAGATTACTATCAGTCTATCATTGATACACACTGATAGATGTCCATCAGTGTTTATCACTAATAGAAAGCGACATTTGGTATATTTGAAAATGTTAGCAGCAGTTTTGCTATTTAAGACAATTACCATAAACTTATCAAAAGTTTTAGAGTAGAGTCATATTCAAAGTGTGCTGAAAGATTTTCATCAACAAAAGTAGAAAAGATTTTAGATTTATTTATAAAGAAAATTTCTTTATTAGTATAATGGGCTTGGGTTTAAATACTATTTTAATCTACATGTTTTATGCTTTGGTTTATTTTAGTCCTTATACTTTCAATATATTCATTTTAGTCTTTGTACTTTCAAAATATTCATTTCATTGTCATTTAGTTCCTTTTAGTTTCATTTTTGTTACTATTTTGAAGGATCAAAATTCAAAATGGTTACTTTTTAAAATTCAAAAACTAAAAGGAACTAAAGTTGAAAGTATAATAACAAAAATGAACATTTTAAAATTATAAGGATCAAAATAAATCAAATCTAAGAGACTAAAGCAATGTTTAAACCATAAAATTATTATTTAGTCTATTTATTCAAAGGGAAGAATCTACTCAATTACCAATAACTTTAAAAACCAAATTTCAATCAAAAGACAAACATGAACTCTATATAAGGTTTGAAACCTAAGTGCCACTCCATTACTACTTTGATTATTTGGATTTAAAGTTGAATGGAAAATATTTGAAGGCTCCCAAGTGATGAAAAATGTGGAATATTCTCTTGTGACCCTTCACTTTCATATAATTGTCCCTTGGGTAGGGTAGGTCAATGTGGCCTTGAATTAGAGTTGTTGACTTGTCAAAATGCATTCCTTTTCAAACTTGAATTGCCCTCTCACCTATAATTTAAATGAAATGCCTTAAATCTTCAGATGGTTCCTTTGTCTGGTCACCTTCAATCTTAACCACTAGAACCTAAAACCTTTCCTTTTTTCTGTTGCCCATTAGAGAATGACACATGCCTTAGTCTCCTCAATCTTGCATTTTACCATTCTTATCAACACAATAGTTATAATAGTCTGTATTTAAGACGTAACTCATCTTAGTAAACACGGTAAACAAAAGAGTTTTCAAATAGTTTTATTCTAAGTGTAAGTTATAATAATTGAAAAAACTTCTCACTTATCTCCAACTAGTTATAATAATTGAAAAAACTTCTAACTTATTTCCAACATCTCCTTAATCTTTATAATGATTCTACCTATTTTACATGATTTTATGACAATTTGCATCAACCCCTTTACTTTTTTTTTCGGAAAACGTTGCTTCACATTCTCGAAGGAAGGAATATCTAGAATTACTACGATATGTTCATGTTAGCTTATATTCTTTTTAATTGAATATATATATAATCTTATGGATAAATATTGATGAAGCATATATGAGAGAATATGATTAGTTATTAGTTAGGGGAAGGAGAGTGATGATTATAAAGGGGGAAAAGAATAGAAGGGACGTTTGTTTTTCATAGACACATCGAAATCCACCTCTTCGTTGGATATACAAAAGAGAAGCAATTAAATGAAGTTATTAATTAAGGTAATCCTATAGAGAAAAGAAGCTATCTTATACAGATGTTACTTGCAATAAATTAAAAGGACAATGACTCTATCTTCTCATTTTTCCACAGACCCATTTGAATGAAGCAGCAGCAGCATTTGACAGAAGACCCCAACAAGTCACACAGATGGGAAATATTTGTTCAAGTTGAAAGGCAGTGAGTAGAACTCTTCGCTTCTTGTATCGCCCTTGAATGATCGGAACTTGTCCCACCAGTGTTTGCCCCGGTCTTTCCTGATAGCGCCATCCTTTTTATGCAGTGTGTTATCGAGAAAGTATGCCACAATTCCAGCAACGAATGGCTCGGAAGAGAACGGAACATTGACCATGTCGTTGAACTACAGAGCAGACACAGACGAGGGAGGAATGTCATCAGAATTTAATGAGTGGAGTGGAGGTCATCGTAAAAAATCAAGGGGAAATCCCTTCTTACCCATCTTGCTCTTGTGTGGACTGGACCAAAGCCATTAATGGCTGTGTACTCGTTGAAGTATTGTGGCACAGAGAGTCCGAGGAAGATGGAGAATCCTAATACGAACTTTGTTCTGAAGCTGTTGAGGTTACAGAATTGGAGGTAGCTTAAACCTCCCATGCCTGCAAACAAAATGCATCATTTTACCAACCAAGATGACTTAAATATTGCATGGCTGATTATTAACCGGTTTATCGAAGACGAATGCTTACCCACGTAAGCGAAGAAAAGACAGTACAAAGCGGCAACAATGGGGGCTGGAATGGATGCAAATACAGCTCCAAATTTCCCTGCAAGTTCACAGATGATAAGAGTAGATAGACAACCATTAGTGCCAACTTCCAACTCATGAGTTCAGACTGACGAGTGAACTGAAATCAGACAGAAACTTACCAAGAATGGAGAAGAATATCATGAATCCAGCTGAAATCTGTACAACCCTTCGACTGCCAACTCGGGTCAGGGCTAGGAGACCAGCATTTTCACTAAAATACAAAAGGCAATAGAAAATCTTAAACGGACGAAAACAACTTTTGTACTTGACAGAAGTAGACTGCTCAAGGCAGCAAAAACTCTTACACGGACACCGAGGATCCATTCACAGTTCCAAACAGCCCAGAAAGCAGAATTCCAACTCCCTAGGGTCAGAAACAATTGCATAGATGAGTTGAATGGACCAGATGCAATACTAGTCGTACAGAAAGCATAAAGCTATTCATTACACTACAAATCAGCTACTCAGCTATTGTCATAACAAGACCCAGGCATAAATAACAGCTCACATCAAGGCTTGATAGTATCTCCCATCCACCTGAAAGAGTGTAAAATGACCATTTCTAGGAGCGAGCCATCGACCATCCTGTTGCTTAAACGCCTTTGTACAGAATTTTTTGTTTCACAATGATCTAATTTTGCACTTACTGAATTCTTGCACCTTAAATACCCCCCCCCCCCCAAACGGCCTGCTTAGCCTTCAACAAAGGGAAATCTTAATAATTGAAAACTTTTGCCGTCTCCTAAAGCTAGCAGTAGGGTGGGCAAAGCGGAGTAGGGCTCATTACTCGGTTATTAAGAAAAAATAAGGTGCTGTATCAAGTATGTGCTTCATGATAATGATACAGTGTTTGTATCTGCTAGTTATATAAACTAGTAGCGAACTCAAACATTTTGCTTGCAAATTTCTTATTGCATCCTCAACCTTTTCTTCCAGGTGGCCCGTTCCTTAGGCAATATCAACACGCAAGAAAATAATTAAACAGTTTAAATCTTGAACCACCATGCAACTATGAGTCGCATATTATTTCATATTACACAGATAAGCTAATTTTACATTACCTGCCAACCAACACCACGACTGAGAATAGATGGGGGCAGCTGAGTGGCACTTGCATATCTGGATGTAGCAATAAACGCACCAGAAGACTGCATTTGACATGGGGGAAGCAAGAAAAAGGGGATCACTTCAAGGAATGAATAGAACTGAATTGAACCATACAAATGTATTGTCAATTATATCAAACTACTTTTCAAAGGCATCGTTAATTTGAAAAACCAAAAAAACTAAACAATTGCAAAGGAAACAGAAGGTGAAGTAATCAAGAATTTGATGAATTCGCCTCAGTAAACAGGCGACTATCGAATCAAGAACAAGTAAACAAACCTCTACTAAAGCTACAAATGATGCCATCATCATGGCAAAGGCTTCACCAGCATCAAATGAAGGTGCTCCCCATTGAAATGGATATGGAAGTCTTATCCTGCAAATGTAAATTCCATGTAAAGTATTTGTTGATCCCATCAATGAACCAGCACTAATGATATCCGATGAGAAAAAGAAGAGTTTTATAAAATATTCAGACTTTTATCAATAATCAATTCTAGTTGATCAACGAGTATGCAGCATTTTCAAAATGAATGTACAAAAGTGTGTAACAGATCCGACGTTGAAATACAACTGGGAAAAAAATCATTGACTCTTGAGCAAAACCCAAAACAATAATGGAGTGGAACGGCAAGATATTCCAGGCAATTAGAAATATGATGTCAAAAGACGCTAACTTCAACATCCAAAGCCAGGATTGTAACTTCATGTTCCATGTTGATCTTAGCAGGGCATAACTCACCATGGAGCATTATCTATAAGCCCCGAGCGATCAGTACGGCAACTTAATTGTGTTTTAGGTGGTGCACCTTTGTAAGCCCCTCCTACTGTCAGTAAGTGAGCATAAATCCACACTAACACCACACAGAAAATGACTGCAAAACGATCAAATATGTGTTTTCCAGATTTGATCACGTGAGGCAAATACTGCACAAGAAATATACAAGATTAGAGCAAAAGAAGATTACTTTACAGATACTGTTAATAGAGAGGGAAGAAAAGTAACGATCTTCCTTGTAAGAGAATTGGATTATAAAGAAAAGACTGAATACACTTGCTTGAAAGAAATACCTGAGAAACAAAGACCAAAAGGATAAGCTCCGGCAGTCCAATTTCCACACATTTGGCAACCTACATCCAAGACAAATGTGAGACCCCTTGTTGTGAAAAAGTATTCCAAGATTGTAGGTTGTAATCCGCCCATTCCCTGTTTGCTTGTACGAGAGACTTACCCCAGGGAAACCCAACTCAAAAAGCCCAAACCCAACTAGAGAAACCAAAGGAACGGCTGAAAGTGGACTAAGGAACCTGAAAAATGTAAACAGTGACCAACGTGAAATTTGAGACTTGCAAAGTGGATAGGTCACTAAAAATTCTGAAGGGAAATTCATAATGTATCATTAAGATAAACTCCATGTCACATGTAACATGAATCTAACGATAGCCTAAGAACTTCAAAAAATGAAAGCATCTAAGAACTAACTTATTGAGCCACAAACATGCAAACTTAATGAATTGAGTACTTCATGCATGTCTACCTTGCATCAATCATATTAACCAACAAATACTATTCCAAGTGAGTGGAATATTGTCCATATGCCAAGAAAGCACCTGTCAGGCAGCTATATAGTTGCAATTACCCCAAAGAAAAAATAACCCATCTTCAAGTTGTTATTATATTATTAACATTATCATTTATAATGTAGACTGAACCAACCTTGCAACATTACGCCACAGACCACTAAATCCCAAGACAATCTGAAGAGTTGAAGCAACAATGAGAGCTCCCTGGATCGCCCGCATTATCTTCTTGAATTTCTGAATGGGCCAGCAAAATAATGTCAACAGCCTCAAAAGAAACAAACGATTATAACTAATGAAGAAATCTTTCGCTAGTTAAAATTAGTCATTGATAGGGACAGATGCGCATTTCTAATAGCATGAATGACACAGTATTTGACATCCTGCACTAGGCATTAAATATCAAATCATCAGATAGACCTATAAACAATTCAGTTAGACTGCCAGAAGGATTTAGTTCACATTACATCAATAGGATCAGCCGTGTCAGAAAATCGACCAGCAAGGATGATTGAAATAGTGGTGGGTACAAAGGTATACGACCCTCCAATTACAGCTGGTAACCGAGTCCCAAAGAGTGATTGTAGCAACGTGTTCAAACCAGCAACAAAGAGCAAGGTCTGGATAACCTTTGCCTTCTCTTCCTATAAGAATAATGAGTTACAGTCACATGGTTGTTGAAGATCATCATAAAAAGAAAGGCAAATAATAATGAGAACAATAATTAATATAATACGAAAGTTTCACTTGGGCCTTACAAATCCACCACCCATCTGAGGAACAAGAGACGATGGAATCAGAACCGTCGTGCCTAACATCACCAGATAATGTTGGAAACCAAGAAGTATAGCTTCAGCTGCATCAAAGAAAAAGTTAAAAGATCAAATGTTGAGATATATGTAGGTGCTAAATAAAAAGAATATAAAACAACAAGAATCCACAGAAAGGTGGAAGAAGAAAAAGATCAAAACTAATCAATCTGTGAAGCGCAATAAATTACTAGATTGATACGCCTAAACTAGATTCCAATTACCTAGTAAAGTAAAAGGAAAAAAGAAGGAAACGAACAAGCCCAACAACACCATTTGCGTAAAAGAGGCGAACAAAGGAATGACTAGCTGCTTTATTCCCATGACAAAATTAGAAGATAATGCGATCAGAAGATCGGTCAGATTCGTCCACAAAGTAATACAAATTTACTTTCCAAACAGCAGATTCTAACAAAATAAAGAGGAAAAACGGGGGAATGAAAATAAAAGAAAAGTTTCTTTCAGCAATCAATACACAGTGGTGATGAATCAAGCAACAGTAAGAACTAAAAATAGCTAACCATACTGAAACTACCTAGATTCAGAAGAATCGAAAACGCACAACGATCGTCTTGGGTAAAACAAGACCAATGTTCTGAAAATGGAACTCAATTTTGAACAGGGAAGAAAAAGTAAGCAAAAAAGAGACACTCACGCCATGGAGGTGGACTAGTAATGCAGTAAGAAACGTTGGGTAGCTGATCCTTCGGTGGATGAGCTTGAGGCTCCTCTACTTTCGGTGCTGCGCCTCCCGCCATGACTCACTCCACAGCTTTCTCTGCTTGAAACAGCCCTTTTCCTCTGCCCCAGAAACAAAAGATTTCCAGAACCTGTACAATCAAACTCAAATCTAAGCACAACCCACCTCCCAAATCTCCCAAAACAAAAACCCCAAAGGATGAAAATGTGCTAATCTAAAACAATAGCACACTAAAGTGTGAACAGAAGAGAGAAAACAGTCAAAAACATGAGGACCCAGAAGATTAAAACACTCACATGCACCACCACAGGAATACTAGGTGGAAAAATTATAGATGGGACTCCACACAATAAAATAAATAGCACAAAAACAACAGAGAGTAGCCATGGGGGATAAATAAAATGAGGAAAAACGAAAAAACCCATCAGTTCTAGTAATTTGCCAAAAACAAAATTACAAGAAAGATGAGTAAAAGTACCTTTTAACAAACCTTTCAGAAGCAAAATCAAGTGGGAAAAAAGCTTTAAAGTCAATACACCATTAACCCCACAGCTTAAAGTGTTTCACTGAAAAAAGTGGGAAAGGGAAGATAGGGAAGAAGGAAGGAAAAGGGCAATAAATGGTTTGAAACAAAAGCAGAGAGCCCAGAAACAGCTCCAGCCAAAGCTTAAGAGATAGCTATTCTGTGAAGCAGGTATGAAAGATAGAATGATACGATACAAAAAAGAAACTGCATATACACTGGCTGGAGTAGCTGCAAAGTGGCTTTTTCCAGGTTCCCTCTCTAGCTTTTTCTCTCAATAATTTTTCATTTTTTTTACACAAAACAAACCCATTTACCTCAATCTCTCAATCCCTCTCTTCATTCCATTCTTAACATGAAATTTAGTAAATTTCCATCCTAAAAACAGTCATTACTGCAACTGACTCCCTTCGGAGTTTCCATTTTAAAACAATTTTAATTAATTGATTGAAATTAATCAATTAATTAATACAAATCTAAAACGACAGCGTTTAAGGGAATTAGGGTTTCGTCAAAAAAAAAATAATAAATAAAAAGAAAAAGAAATAAAAATTGTTGCCAAGCGATTCTCTACGCGATTCCCGAACAAGGCAGAAAGAAGGCACCGGAGGTTAGGCGTCAGTATAATTGGAATAGACGAGAATACCCTTGTGGGAAGTAGCGTAGTGGTGTTAATGAGCGGAAAATAATTAGAGGGGTAGTTTGGGGATTTGGAAGAGTGGGGATCACGTGCGAGCTGTAACAATGGAATATCGGGCGGGCCCAGTCTAGGGGCGCCCGAATCAACAAAAGCCAACGTTGAAAAGAAAGAACCGCCGACAAAATTCCCACATCCCTATTTTCTCACAATTTTATAATCCAATATTAATATATAAATTAATTGTAAAGTTGAATATACTTTTCTTATCTTTGAATTATATCCAAAATTAGTCACTCAAATCTATTGGATCTTAAATAGTGAGATCGGAAATAAATAGACCCTTCATGCTTTATTCATCAATACAAATGACGTATGTATAGTCATTTCATACATCACCAAAAATAGTAACTAACTATTAATATACAACTACTCAGATAGTTTTTATGTTTTAGTTTATAACAATTTAGTCTCTAAATTTTTTAATTTTGTAACGATTGAGTTCCTATTTCTATTTTTTTGTTTGTAATAATTTAGTGCTCGTATTTTAAAATTTGTAACCATTTAGTCCTTGATGTAGACATTAATGTTAAGATTTAATAAAATTTATTGTACAAAATAAATCGATTAATTAATTAGAGATTCAATATTTTTAATAAAATACAAAATCTCTACATCATAAAATAGTAAAAATTAACATCTGATTTTGATAAAATAAAAAATAAAAAAAAATGTGTGTTATGGACTAAATTGTTACAAATTTGAAAGTACAATGATTAAATTGTTATATACTAAAGTTCAAGGACTAAATTGTTATAAAATTGAAAATACAAGGACTAAATTGTTACTTTCACGAAAGTTTCTGAACCAAAAGTGTTTTTTAACCTTTGATTAAATCACTAGTCAATTTCTAAATACAAAATAATTTTTTTTGTTTTCAAAAGTTATCTTCAATTTTTTAAAAATGTTCTTAAAATGTAGATAATAAAACATATAAATAAATGAGTAAAGGTCGTAAGTTTAATTTTAGAAAACTGATAACAAAATATCAAATAGTGATACAGATGGAGTCTTAGACTACTAGTTTGTGGTGTAGGTTATATCATTACTTTCAAATTTCTACGATTATGAAAGTTAATATTCTATCAACAACTCGAGCATAACAAAGTTTGTTAAAGCAGGTATATGCATTTGATTTTTATAGTTTTAATATTTTTGGTTCAATATTTACAAATCAAGTTTTATTTTGATTTTGTACCTATAATATATATATCGAAATTTCGAGGAGCATGAAAATTCAAACCACATACCTTTTGATTGTTAATACATCTGTATGTCAATTGAGTTATACTTTGACAATAAACTTCACAGCATACTTGTAATGTCATACGTTGATGGTATATTGAATAAATGACATGCTTTTTTATTTTATATGAAAATGAGTGGTAGTCTCTATCTCACTTACTATGTAAGTAAAAAACAGAAAAATCAGTGGATACTAAAACAACATTGTGACAATTAAGGTCCGCAACTATTTGGTTCATGATCTTTGAAACGTAAGCTCGTAAAATAGTTGAATTTTTACGAAATAAAAACAAATCTTTAAAAATTATTTTTTAAAAATTTTCAAAAGGTAGTTTGGTTTTTTAAAAAACAAAGGTAGAAATTAGATAACGACGCAATAAATGTAGAGAGAATAAGTATTTATAAGTATAATTTTTTAAGACAAAAAATCGAATATTTATCAAACGAGACTTAAATAAATTCACGTAAATTGACTTTACATCTCTTAGAAAATGCGTAACTTCATTTAAATTAGAGATGTTTTCAAATATGGCAAAATTGTTGAAAATAATTACAAATATAGCAAAACTTTTTCTATCTGGGATAGATAATGATAGACTCAAATAAACATCTATCACTTTAGCAATAGACACTCATACATGTCTCTATCTAGGCCTATCACGGTTTATCGCAGATATAATGTAAATTTTACTATATTTGTAAATACTTCGACAATTTTGCCATTTAAAACAATTTTTTTTAAATTAAGTAATTTTTTATATATTTATCGCAACTCGATAGAATAGTCTAGACTAGTCTCATTATCCAAATGATTGTTGGTCTATTTTTCTGATTATTCTCGTCCTCTTCTTTGTTGTTTATTAGGCTATCTCTAGCTTACACGTGGCTCTCTCAATCACTTTTATATCTTCTATATATGGCCATCTGTATTGTACTGATCGTTACAATCAATGATATAGTACAAAATACATTTTTACATCTATTTATGATAACTCTACACCTAAAACAAATATTTAAATTTCTAACCTTTCAATTATGATGGTCTAAATTTGACTTATATGATTGAATAAGTTCCTCTAGAAGCATAAAATCAATTTCTAATTAAATATATATAGAGCCAAATGGTTTCTAGATATTTATTTAAAATTTTGATTGGTTTATATTTTACAGTAAAAGAAAAGAGAAAAGGCACGTGAAAATTAAAAAAAATAAAAAGAAAAGAAAAAGAAAGTTTATTAGAGGAAAAAAACACGTAAATTGATGAAACGTATCTTGTGAAACAATCGATTTACATTACATTACAATTTACAACTGGCAGCACCCTTCAATTTTGGCTTTTTGTCCCGTTAACGTGCTCTTGGCCGCGCCCAATCTAAACTCTTCCACCTAATTACATTTTTTTTCATTTTTTTTTTTAATTATGCAATTCAAAGTACCAATCGAATGTTTCCATGAGATAAATACATCACCGAATCTTATATATATATATTTAAATTTAATGTATAGTTTATTTCAAAGTATTTGGCACTTTTCAATAGGATGGTTCTTTTTTTTTTTTTCTCTCACTTTGCTATATTTTGACTACTAAAATATTCAATCTATATTTCACATGTCAATATTTTTGCTTCCCTTTCCAATTTTTTTTTAAAGTTTTGATGTTTTAATTTGACTTTTTTTTTTTTTTTTTTTTTTTTCTCTCACTTTGCTATATTTTGACTACTAAAATATTCAATCTATATTTCACATGTCAATATTTTTGCTTCCCTTTCCAATTTGTTTATAAAGTTTTGAAGGTCTAATATGACATTTTATTTTAATTGGTACCAAGTGTGACGAAGTGATCAAATATTTATGTCATGTGAGATAATGTTAATATGATCCACAAGTTTATAGTCTATTAATACTATGGGGATCTTAGATTCGCAATTTGATGAAAATGTGTTTGCATAAAAATGTTTGAAATTATGTTTTTTTTTATTTGTATTTTCGATATAATTTAGAAGTTTAAGTATATATTTTGGAGTGATTTTAAAATCGTCAAAGTCACTTTTGTCATTTTTAAAATCACTCGAAAAGTCATTTTTAATCACTCAAAATTAATTTAATTTTCAATTTTATACTTTTATACAATTTTTATATCATCAAAATTAGTTTAGAAATATTAAAAACATGTTTCACAGTGACTTTGAAAATGACAAAAGTGATTTTAGCTATTCACTATCATGCCCTAAGTCATTGAACAATCGTGTAAATACGCTATTCACTATCTTGTTTATATTATATGTTATGAGAGAATGAAATTTAATGATAGTTAACAAGGAAAGATTTTGCCATTTTTTTAATGGATATGTATTCTTTTTTTAATGAGAACATATACTATATTTTTCCTTTATATTCCAAGGTCATAATTGAAATCAACAATTTGGAATAAAAAAAGATTTACTTGATTAGAGCGATCTTAAATAATTAATAGATATATAAACACATAAGATATAAATTTCAACTGAAATAAGAATGATTATTGGTATGAATGAGAAAGGCTTGATTGAAGGTTACCTCGAGATGAAATAGTGAAACGTCTTATACCAACTTTAATTATTGAAGTATATATATATATATTTATTTTGATTTCATAATCGTGGAGGATATAAATTATAACACGTAGCATTATAGTTGATAATATAATGTCATAACATAGAGCTACACACGTTTCTTTCTACTAGGAATACAAATATACTATAGTATATTGTTATAATTTATAATATATTCTTAGAAAAAGTAATCGTCATGAATATCTCATCAATAATTCTTTACAACATATTAATATATATATATATAGTTGGACCAATTTTCTGTGTTTACATAGGTGGCTTGTTATTTTCAAGTGGTAAGCATTATCAACCACAAATCAATGGAAAAATCTCACCTTTATAATTTATACACATATATTATAAATTCCCACTCCATTCTTAGGTTTGAAAAGCATATTTTAAAATTAGAAAAAATATAAATTTACAGCCCTCAATTTTAGGAGTTGTACCAAATTAAATTTTAAACTAACAATCGTATCAATTTAAACTGTGAACTTTTGTAAGTGTATCAATTTACACTTTCCATTACATTTCATTTGGAAAACCTTGTGCAAGCCTTCTAATTAAATTAATAAAACCACAAATTTTTCATAAATGAATCAGTTTGGACTCTTAGTCAAAATTTCCTTTGAGAATCGTCCATATATTTACATTTATAAATGAATCACATATTTATCAAATTCATCCATATATTTATATCAATAAAACTGCAAAATTTTCATAAATGAATCAATTGTAAAATCGACATTTGATAAATTTTACACACGTTTGAGAATCAATGCATTGGTGATTTTCAAATACAACCGTAATGAAATGTCTAAATTGATTGGCTTTTAAAAATTGTTGGAGTTAAATTAACTTAAATCATAAGTTTCCTAATATCGATCGAACAAAATATGAAAATGGTGAAATTGATACACTTCTAAAAGTTCAGTGTTTAAAATGATACAATTACTAATTTAAAAATTTTAATTGATACAACTCCAAAAATTTGGAATGTAATAATTTGGCTACACGGACACAAATTGGCTATCCATTTTGTAATCCATGGGGATTTTTATACATTTAAAGAAAAATCATATAATTTTTTTTCTTCAAAATACATTTTGGGTCGTTTGGATGGAGGGAATTGAGATGGGAATAAGGGTGGAAATGGGTAAGGGATACACATCCCCTTGTTTGATACAAGTTTTGAAACTTTAAGCATGAGAATATAATAAGCTATTTTGATGTCTTATTTGTACCTATGAAGGATATCCATCCAAAAGCGCGAGTTTTCTTGATACTCACATTTTCTTTTCTTTTAATACACGTCTTTTATTTTATATATTATTAAAATTAATTAAAATATGAATATTAAATTTATAATTTACAAAATTATATTAAATTTAAATTATCATATTTGAATTTAACTACTCCAATTTTATAAATAAATAAATCACACACGTATATATACACATATTTTTTCAATAAACCGTAAAGAACTGATGCATTAATATTGTCCAAAAAATATAAATTTGGATCAAATTTGAACTAGTAACTAATCCCAACATTGACGTATTGAACAAACTCATATACGCAAAAAATCTCAAATATCCTTGATCATGAGACATATAATTGTCACTATAAATAAGAACCATAATTCCAACAGTCGTGATTAATATTGACATAATACAAGTAAGTGGATCGATCAAGTAGCCCAACTCTAAAGAAAAATCATTATTGATAGTCCAAGACCATACATATTGATAGATATAACTACTATTTATTTGATCGATAGACAGATAAACTGAAAAAAACATAACTATACTTAACAATAAAATACTCGGAATTATATATGTAGCTAATTAATTATCATTATGATTAATATTTTTTTAGATTATTTTATAATAATTATAATTATTATATAATTCATTAATTTTTAATCACGAAATGTTATGTTTGTTTTTTTAAATTAATTTTGATTGTTTTATTAATTAATACATCATAATTATATAAATGAATTAAATTGATACATCCAATTATGTAATTAAGTAACTTTAATTATAAATTACTCATTTTACAAATACGTGTAAATAATATTATTATTTAATTGTTAAATAATTAATGTTACTTAAAATTTTAGATTGAATTTACAATTATTTTATTAAAATTTTATAGAGGTGTCCATAATTAATTTTAAAAATTAAATACAAAGATAATTTGTTCACATAAAATTTTGATAACATTTCTATGCACAAATAAATATAATCATTATTGTTAGATAATATATATATATATAAAGAGGAAAAAAAAAAAAAAAAAAACAGTGCAGTTCATGAGATGGTACAGATTCAACAAGCGCAATGGTCAAAATGGCGTGTCCTTGACCGTAGTGATTAGTGAAGAGAACAATATAAAAGTTGGGGTACGGCAATGCTCAACTGACACAGCGGTTCGCTAGTACGGTCAAAGACCAATCAAAAGCATTCATTGCACAACCAATTTTATGTTATTTTCTTGGTTGCTCCACATTATTCATGTAAATAACGTCTAAACCTCTCACTTTTTTTTTTTTCTATTTTTAAATTTTAACGGCAAAAAAATAGTTTTGGAATTTTTAGGCGTTTGGAATTATAGAGAATCGAAAGTATAAATATTCGACATTCTTGGATAACCATATTTATTTGTATGAATATTTTTAAAGATATTTCAAAATACTTAGATGAATGTATTTATTTTGTAAAATTTCTATTAGAAAATGTTTTAAATTTACATAATGTTCTAATAATTCATTGCAATTAGTTGTTTTTGTTAGTTTGAATTTATTTTTAAAGCAATATGATTTTATTGTGTTGTTTGTTATTTTCTCGTCAAAACAATGTATATTAATTTAAGATTTTACATAAAAATAAATATTAATTTGAATATATCTCTGAAAAAAATGTAAAGAGCAATATAACCAAAGAAAGTGAAATACATAATTGACAATGCTTTCACTTAATATGGGATTCCAAAAATCAATGTTTCAAGAGGGAATCTTCAAATGTACGAGCATTTTACATTACTAATCTAGATGTCCACTCCTTGAGAATCTTGGATTCTCCAAAAAACAAATGACCCATTTTTTAGTCCATTAGTTTTGCATTTTTTTTAATTCCTTAATAAAATGCTTGTAGGTAAATAATGACCCGTTATTTTAATCATTTACATACTTCATAGTTATATGCATCAACGAGCATTAAAGTTTGTAGCTCAAATTCAAAATTGTAACCGAAGTAAGCTCAACTCAACGATAATTGATATAACACAAGAGACCAAAGGTTTGATCTCCATTTTCGTAATTGTTGTACTAAAAAAACCATAATTGGATTTTAAAATGGATATGTGGTGAATGGTAAGTGGATATCAAAAAACTAGCTACAATGATTATAATATACTTTTTCTAATATAAAGTTGAAAATATATAAGAAAGTATTCTTACATCAAGAATAAAAATAAAGGATATGAATTAAAAGTTTACATCATATTTGGTAACCATTTGATTTTTTAAATATGCGCTTATTTTCTTCTAATTTCTTACTCATGTTTTTCATATTTCTGAATTTTTACCCATATTAAAAAAAAACTATATATTTTTTTTTTTTTTAGTTTTCAAATTTTGAATTTGATTATGAAAATACTTCTAAAAGACAAACAACCAAACATGAAGTGAGGTTTACATATTTAAAAATTAAAAATTAAAAATTAAAAATATTACCAAACATAAACTTAATTTTTATTTATGTGAGAAAACAATAACCGTATCAAATTTTAATCTTTAAA
This sequence comes from Citrullus colocynthis, assembly GCA_031780015.1. Lineage (NCBI taxonomy): Eukaryota > Viridiplantae > Streptophyta > Magnoliopsida > Cucurbitales > Cucurbitaceae > Citrullus > Citrullus colocynthis. Next base: position 3,767,352 of record QLSR01000225.1, read on the forward strand.
ATAAAATTATTTTAGTTTTATCGAAAGAAAGAGTAATTGTTGAATTATAACGGTTATCACATTTATGAAGTAACTAAGTAGGCTTTAATTGTATTTAAAAAAAAAAAAAAGAGTATTTAGTCAATGTATTTAATTCCTTTTGGAATATACAAAAACATGTTTAATTTCCTTTGTATGCATAGAAGAAAGAAAAATAATTCATTGTCCTAAAAAACGGGAAAGGAAAGACAAACAGTGATAATCTGACACGTGTCACTTTCGTATTTGGCTGGAGAATAAATAGAAGCAAATAAATACAAGAGAAGGACTAAAAAGTCATTCTAACAATGTCACGGCTTCAATGGAAACTTCCTTTTTAATTTTTCCTTTTGCCATATTCCACGAGGTTTTTGTTATCTTTTAAATTTGTTTTTAAAATCTTATTTTTCTTTTTAAAAAATCAATAATTTTGAGAATCCACCTGGACTTGTGATGAGGGTGAAAATGATTTTGTTTCTTATCTCAACATATTTTATTTTGACGCATTTCTTTACCTACTCTATCGTTATCTTAGAATGTATTATTTTAACTTCACAAATAACAAGAGACAAAAAAACGATGGTTCGACTTTAAATTGTTGATATACTTGTGCTTAAATTGACTTTTACTAATTAAAGTACTTTTTTCCAATCAATTCTGAATATATATTTTTTCATAGTTAATATCAAATTTACTGTCAGTGAAAAGTCTAGTACATTAGCATATCTTTTTTTCTTAAGATTTTAAGGTATTAAAGACTCAAATAATTATATTAATAAATATTATATTGTCGGTAGTTCTTTTTTAAAAAAAATAAATAAAAAAGCTATATTACTACGTGTCCATTATTTACTTGATTAATTATTTAATGAGTACATGTATTTACTTTTGAATATTTGAATTCAAGCATTTGTTTGTAATCATGGTTCTTATTAAATAATATAGTTGGTGAAAACTGAAGAATATAATTTACTTGTCAAAATTCAACACGGAACCAGACAATTTTTGATATAGGTTCAAATTGAACCTTAACTCCTAAAATTTAGAGACAATAAAAAAAATTTAAATCAAAGAATGAATTTCAAACAAAATCCTAAATATCTCTCAAAATGATGTATTATGAATTTCTAAAGAAAAAAACTATATTGTAATATCTTTCAAAAGAATTATAGTCCGAAAAACACAAAGATATCAATTTTGGAAATTCAAATGAAAAGAATCGCGATAATAGACTGGAGTTGATATAAGAATCGATGAAGCAAATGAAAAGAGTTAACGTTGTAATGAGAATAAGTTTGAATTGAATATCTATAGTCTAAAATTCAATATTGTACATGTTAATTTGAAAACCAAATATACTAGGGTTAAATGATTCGCTTCCAAATAAAGACAATTAAGTAGTGAAATTAGTAGATGTACTTTTTTTATTATTATTATTATTTTGTTTGAAGCTAAGATATAATAACACATAAACCACCAACGATCAAATATCAAACATAAGAAAGAAAGATCTTTTTTCAAAACCCTAACGACTTAAAAGAAGATATCAAAGTGTTAGACGTAGGGTTAAACAAATGTATGGAAGAGGGATTAAATTCATAATCTTACTTAAAATTGAGTATTTAATAAAGTAATTTATGGGGTTTAATTATTTGGTTGGAAGTAGGAAGAGAGTGGAGTAGCAAATAATTTTGCAACGCCCACATGATTGTTTGAATTATGGGAGCTTGAAAATGAATATTACTTGAGACAAATTGATTGGCTTACGAACCACTTTTGTCAATACCCGTAAAAGCCTCCTTTGAGAATATACACACCACCTTTCTTAATAAATACTTTACCTACTTAACTTTGTCCTTTTCTTTATTATTATTACCTTTTTCTTTTTTTGTGGGTCACACCCAAATTTCAATTTAATATTGTAATTATTTCAAAATTGATCTTACTTTGTGCACTTCAAATCAAATCACATCTTAAATTATGGTTGTGAGATTAGGATTGAGATTTGCAAAATTTAATCATTTTTCTTTTCCCTTTATTTTATTAATTTTGTAGTAGTTAGTAATTACATCATATTGATGTAATTATTTTGTCTTCGTCTCCATCTTGAGTGAGTTGAGAATGAAGAAATTTATTATCTAAATGAGAGGAGCAAATTAATATAATTGTTTGGTTAAAATGAAGGAAGTATACACGTGTTGCCATCTGTCTGATTTTTCTTATTAATTTATTTTTATATATAGATATTTTGTATATGGTTTGAGGAAATATTTATATATATCTATATATATATATATATATATATATATATATATATTTTTTTTTTCACCTCACTTTCACTTGATTAATTGAATCTGAAATATTTCAACAAAATCATGCAAAGTACTGTATTAGTTTTTAATACTAAACTTGTAAAACATAGTATTGTAAAAATTTGATGTTGAAAATTAGTTTACTTATTTCATCAACTCAATTCAACTTTAGTTAATTTGGGTGAAAAGTTTGATTGAATAGAATAACTAATTCAAATATCAAATTCCAATCTCTCTTAAATTGGTAGGACAGATCCATTTCTCTCATACTTAATCAAATTTAAAGTTTGATGACAAACTCAATTTAAAGAAAATGAAATTGACGACTTTACGAGGCTAAATTATACAAAAGACTTCTAAATTTTGTACTTTGTATAAAAAATACTCTTATTGTTAGTTTTGAATAGAAACCGTTAATGTTTTATGTCAAGAATACCCCTAAACTTAAAAAAAAAATAAAAAAATTCAAAAATACCTTTAAGCTTTAACAGTTTCCGTCCAAAACTAACGATGAGGGTATTTTTAAATTCTTCTCGAAAGTTTAAAGGTATTTTTGAAAATTTTGACGCAGAGTGTATAGTTCGAGAGTATATATATATATATATATATATATATATATATATATATATATTTTGTTTATTATTATTTAGCAAATAATAATTGGAAATATTAGGGAAAGTAGAAGAAATAAATGGGCCCAAATTGAAGGAGGGGGGAAGGAAAAGAAAAATGAAAGAAGAAAGGAATAAATAAATAAAACAAAGAGAGAAAGGAAAAAAAAAAAAAAAAGAGGTGGAAGTGGAAGTAGCTTTCAAATTCATAGAAGAAGAAGGGGCACACCATCCAACCCAAATCCCACCTAAAGACTTGGGACCATTCTACTTTTGCAAATTCTGTGCCTCTTTTTTAGGGCTCAATTCTTTCCACTTTTGCCCTTTTCTAATCCAAAACTTCATTCCTTTGCCCTTTCCCTTACTTCGGTGGGATGGGGGATATACCCTCACATATTTTTTAGGGTTTTCAAAGAATCTACCTTTACCCTTCAAATTCCATCCTTTTTTCCTTCTTTCCAATTTCACTTCTTTGCCTTTTATTTATATTCCTCCATCCTCTCCCACACTATTTTAGTAATTGTTTCGTTTTTTTTTTCTTTTTCTTTAAATTAAGTCTATCTACTCTCGATTTCTTATAATGATTTGCATTTTTCTTTAAGTACGCAAGTTGAATTTGTAACCAACTTAAAAAATAAAAAGTAAAGACACGTTTTTTAGAATGACATATCCCTTTAGTAACCATTTGGTTTTTGATGTTTAGTTTCTTGAAAATTAAGCATGTAACACTTCTCTCACCCCTAAATGTCTTGTTGCTTTATCTACTTTTTGCTCGTATTTTCAAAAACCAAGCCAAAATTTGCAGACTAAAAAAAATAGTTTTTGTTTTTAAAATTTGCCTAAAAATTCAACTATTAAAAAAAAGATGCAGTCCGTTGTAAGAAAATATTAAGAAATAGACTTGATTTTCAATAACCAAAAATTAAAAAATGCAATGGTTGTAAAAAGTAAATAATAAATTTAGAGTTGAAGAAGTGTTTATAAGTTTAATTTTGAAAAACAAAAAATCAAAATCTTCCCAAACGGGACCTTGACAATATCTTCAAAACTATAACCATTTTAGTTTATGACTATTGAGTTTTTTTTATAGTTTCAATTATACATCTTTCAAATCTTTTAGTTATACTTCTATCTAGAATTGTCGCGGACAACACTAGAAAAACGGAGGAAAAAAGAAGAAGAAAAAGCATGACATATCTAATTGACATATAGTTACATATAGTTATAGTGATCTTTGTTAGATGAAATATGTGACACGTTACGTCAATATTTCATCAATAATAAAGACTAAATAGAAGTATGATCTAGAATTCAAAGACATAACTAAAACCTCTAAAGTTGGATGACTAAATACAAATTTGTTTATCATCTTCTTGAGGAAAACTTTGAACTTTAAGCTTTTTGTGGAAATTTTGGGAGTGAATAAACCAAAGAAAATATTTATTGAATTAAATGAGTATGGGAAAGTAGTAGTCTAACATATAAATTTGGATAATAACTAGAGAGGTCCATTGAGTTTCTAAATTGGGCCCACATTAATATGGGAAGGAAAGCCCACCAGCTAATTTACAAGTAAGCCCATGAATTTTGACCAAAAAGCCCTACATCAACTTATTTGTTGGGCTTCATGGATCTGTATGTCATATATGAGAGCCCACCAATCCTTTAATAACTTAAATATAGTTTTCCAATCTCAAAAAAAAAAAAAAAAAAAAAAAAAAAAAAAAAAAAAAAA
>QLSR01000225.1:3772492-3785118 GCA_031780015.1 Citrullus colocynthis
AAAAAAAAAAAAAAAAAAAAAAAAAAAGTTCCCGAGTTCTCAAGTGCTGAGTCCCTTAGGTTAAAAAAATTGACCATTTTAGTCTTCGAGTTTTAAGGTCTCCGGCTAGTTTTGAAGGTTAACATGATTTTTTTTAAAAAAATTAAAATAATAATGAAAGAAAAACTCTCTCCCCTCCCGTCCACCTTATTCTTTATAATAAAAAAGTGTTAAACTATCATTTAAACTGTTTCTTTAAAAGCTTAGGAAAAAAAAAATTATTTTAAAACCTCAAGAACTAAACGTATCTATCGTTTAAAACTCATCAATTTCGACTTATAGACTTTTTATGTTACATCAATTTGAACCCTACGTTTTATATATAGTTGGAGTTATAACACTAGGCAAACTTATCCCTCCATCTAAATATAAACATTAGCATAAAAGATTTAAAATGTCGTTGTTTATATATTTACATTAGTGATATTTTGTTGCTCATTTTTTTTTTCATGTTTTGTGGACTTTTTGCGAATTTGATTAATCTCTCATATCGATGTCAAATTCATGAAAACATGAAAATATCTAATACGATAGTAAAAATTTAATACCACGATAAACTAAATTTCAGATTTTAGAGCTACTTGTAAAATTCAAGAATTTGGACCAAGTTATTCAATGATTAATTTGTATAGGTTAATATTTATTTTTTTTTACAAATTATTATTTACGAGTTTATGCAATGTTTAAAATGTCGATATCTTCGAAAATATCGAGATCTTAATTTTACAAAAGTATCAATTAAATTTGGATTTTAATAGACATTTTTAGAAAAATTATAAAGATAAAAAATTTAAAAAATAAATTTAAATTAATAGATAAATATTTTATAATTTAATAAACAAGTCAACATGTCTATTATTTATATTATATTTACATTTGAAGATATTTTTGTTGCTTAATTATTATGTTTCGTAATTTTCGTATGATAAAAATATCAATCTGCTCCTTACAAAGATATTGAGAGGGTAAAAATCGTATTACCAATTTTATGACAATTGAAAATAGTGGTGAAATTGATTTTTGTTTTTTTTTCTTTCCCTAATAAAAAACTGTCGGCGTATATTACCCTCGGGTCTCAGGTCACTCGCACTTCGCAGGCTTCCGTCGCCACTGCTTCCTCTTCGCCGCTCGCTCGACGGAGCCCAGATCTTCGCCGCTTGCAGGAGCCAAGCCTTGTTCGAGCTTCCGTAGTTGGCAACCTCACCTTCTGTGTTCAGTCCGTCGCTCTGTAGTACGACCACGACCTTCAGAATTAGAGGTGAGTGACCTTGATTTTCGTGTTGTTTTGGGACAGAAGTAGTTCTTCTTTGTTGTTCTTCAGCGTCTGTCAACGATGGTTAAGCCTCTGATGCTCTTTGATTGATGATTAACCCCTTCTCCAGTTTCTGATTAGTGATTACGGACTCGTGCCCTTCTCTGCTGGGATTAGATACGCATTTTCTGTTTGATGTGGGGTTCATCGTTGCATAACCGTAACCACATCGTTATTTCCTTTGAAATGGAACGATCTGAATTTATATCCTTCTTTTCCTTGCTCCATTCCAATCATCTCAAAAAATGAAGGTCGACAAATTGATAAAATAATTTTCTTAGAAAGAGCAGGAGAGAATCATTGGAACGCGTGAGAGAACTGGTCCGGTAGGATGCGTTGGTTTGTGGTTATTAGTTCTCTCGCTCTCTCTGTATCAATATGATATGTGGGTCATGATAATGGGTTGCGTTGCATGCATGTCTTGTTACTTGTTAAATGAGAGGCGGCTTAAGAGTGTTAAGTTTCTTGTTTTAGTCACTCTATTTAAAAAATAGAATCAATTGATTTCAAGGATTTTATGGAAAACCAAACTGAACAAAATTAAGACCAGGTTTGATAACCATTTAGAAACCTAATAATACTTCCGAATTGGTTTCTATATTTTGTTTTCTAGATTTTAAGAGTGTTTTGCAAAATCCGAACCAAAATTTGATGATCTAAGAAAAAATAGTTTTTTGTTTTTAGAATTTACTAAGAACTCAAATGCTTACATTGGAAAGATGAAATCCATAATGGTGGGAAAACAAAGACAATTTTCAAAATGACAAAAACCAAAAAGTAAAAATCAAATGGATATCCAATGGGATTAAACTTATGCACACCCCTAATCTTTAGCCTTTTAGGAAGCTAAATTCAAGGTTGGGGTTTTGTTTCCAGATTATTTACTATTTACCTAGTTGTTTTCTAAATGTATTTAGTCTCACTGTTTTTAGTCTTTCAATTCAAGCAGCATTGGTGCAGCCATGTTTTTGACACGAGTGTTTGGGAGAACATTTCTAGCTGCTGCTAGATCAGAAACTTCTTCTGCCACTGGTGCTGCTGCTGCTGCTACAGCTAGGATGGGCTATAACCCGCTTGAGGAGTTTTTTGAGGCAGATAGAAGTCCCGATGATGACAAACCTGTTGTATATGGTATACTCTCATATTGCCGTCGAACTTTGGTCTTCTTTAACAACCTATAAATTCGTATCTTGGTTCATTCATTTTGAAGAACTTCAAGATACCCCACGTCTGGTCCGATGTAGTGAAATTTGAAACTTGAAGTCATGGAGATTGGAGGGTTCACTAACTCATGGGAATGAATACAAATTGATCAGAGTACTTAAATTGTCATGCATGGAGTCCGAATGCATCTTTTGAGATAACAAAGATTGGAAGTTGGTTACGGAGTACTTAAATCGGTCACTGGGGAATGTGAATTCTTCTTCATTGGTAAAATATCACCAATGTCATATGTTTTATGTTACTGAATTTTATTTGACATAATAGGTGAAATGAGTAATTACAAATACATTTGCTGTACTGATTAGATCTACAAAGCCATAACACTTTGGAGACACCAAAGTACTCCAAAAATATATAGATTTAGTTTCATTATAGTTTGAATGATAACGTGGCTGTTTATAAAATACCTGATCGGTTGCAAAGTGAAGATAGGTGCAAGGACATTAAATAGGGATAAGAAGCCATAATTATGTATGGTCTATCTGCATAGCTTCTATACCTGTCAGTGCTTTCTTATTGCTGACACTGTGCTATGTGTGCCATGTGATTAGCCCTTGAAAGTTTATGTGCGCTTTTGGACTTTTTATAAATTGTTCTGTGTATGGTTGCACATGCAATTCAAATGTTATGTTGATGTTTTAGCATGGTGTCTATCCGTGTCTGTCAAGGGGCTATTTTATTTTAGGGATTTTAGATGCATATTTTTCTCATGTCAGTACAGATTTGATCTTTGTACAAAGTTGCTACTTGTGAGGAATAAAGAAGTCTCTTGAAACAACCAAAATCAAAGTATGATCTATGATGCAATAGAAAATTTTATGAGATTTGAAGATTCTCTCTCTTGGTGGCCACCTGCACTACTATATAGGATATGAATATCCTTAAAGTTGTTTGACTCTAACCTTATAGACTTAGATAATTGTGTGAGACTCAAATACTCATTGGATGACCAAAGAATCTTCATAGTTTGGTGGCCACCCAAATGAGATGATATTAGTATCTTATGAATTTTGCAATATTCTGTAGGATTACCTCATGGACATACAGATTGTTCTGGATGCCTGTAAATACAAAAGGCACTTGTTTAGTTTGTGCTGCGAGGATTGAAATTTATATTATAAATAAACAGCCGTGGGCCAAAGGACAAAACTCATCTTTCTTGCAAAATTGAAGGGCAGAAAAAACCCATTCGTTAGAAGTTAGAAAAAGTTCTGTAGAATCTCATGGCTGAAATTTTATGCTTTGTTTAATAGACATTAATGAGATTCTCATTGCAATTTATATGCTGTTAGGTCGTAGTTGGAAGGCTTCAGAACTACGGCTCAAGTCTTGGGACGATCTTAATAAGCTATGGTATGTCCTGTTGAAGGAGAAAAATATGTTGATGACACAGCGCCAGATGCTGAATGCACAAAATCTAAGGTTTCCTAATCCAGAACGCATTCCCAAGGTAAAAGTCTCAAATTATTTCTAAATTGTAAATATAAGTTCAATCTGCTTTCAATGTTTTGTTGGATCTGTTTCCATCTCCTGCTTCTTCAATTGTGTAATCATAGGCCTGATAATGGCTCTCCTTTCACTACCTTTCCTTGTAATTTAGGTGAGGAAGTCAATGTGTCGAATCAAGCAAGTACTTACGGAGAGAGCCATTGATGAACCAGATCCTCGTAGATCTGCAGAGATGAAGAGGATGATAAACGCTCTGTGATAAGCAAAAGTGCTTCGAAATCAGTCAAGTATGCCGTGGATATCAACATCCCGGAGTCAAAGGAGGAAGAGTTGGCGAGAATGCATGTCTGATGCAACATCTTGTCTGTTCAAATTCATTCTGTAATCGAGGATCTCGATAGAAGCCTAGAAATTGTTTGATGCTTTTGAATCTTGTTTTTATCTTTACACTAATCAAAGTTTTGAAGATTGTTCTTATTTGTGCCAAGAACATTGCCCAAGTTTATTCTAGAAGATCTGGAATACACAGCATAGATCTAATTTGTGTGTGTGTGGAGCAAGTTGAAAATGAAAGAGTTGACAAAAAGAAAAAAGAAAAAATGGAAGGAAAAATGGATGCTTTGATGTGCTGTTTGGAAAATGAAAGTATTGTCATGAATGTTAGGAGGACCATAAACACAAAGGTAGAATGTGTGTTGATGCTTTGGCTTTGATGATCCTGTGCAGTTGCTCATTCCAATTCTATTCCCTACACAAGGGGGCAAAGCCACATGATTGGATTAGACAATCTTGCTTTTTTGATTAGCTTCTTAACCAAGATTGTTTATTCATGAGAAGGAAAGATAGAAAGGGCCCCCCACATTCTCCTCTCTTCCCACTTTGGAAGTGTAGTTTCTTTCTTCTTCTACTGACTTGTTTTGGAGATCTGCCACATGGCAAGATTTCGTTGGAGGAGTGAGTTTGTAAGGAAAAAAAAAAAAGGAAATGATTAATATTGTGTCACCTTTAAAAATAGTAATGTGGGTTGGAATTGAAACAGCTGAAGACAACCTTAAGCTGTTGTGATAGGAAAAAATATTAGATGATGGATTTGGCTGACAGACAGAGGGCCAAGCGTCACCGGCTGGGTAATCTAATCACTCCCGGAGGAAAAAAAAATGCCCGAAACGGAAAGGAGGAAAGTGGGACCCATATATGACGAAATCAAGCAGCGAAGGAAGGCCCTTGGATTGAAATGTCAGACTCAGAGCCACCAAAAAACCCAGTTGAGTCATTAAAATGAAAAGTCAAAATTGAAAAAATTAAAAAAAAAAGAATTAAAAAAAAAAAAAAGAAAAGAAAAAGAAGAGAAGAAGCATTTTGGGGCACGTTCTACAAAATCACTTGGGGCAATTGCATCACCGCCATGTTTATTTATCATTTACTCAGCCCGAACTGCCCGATCTGCCCGGGACTGCCCGGACTCGGCTCTCTACCAAGTACCAAGTACACATTTCCTTTCTGCCGTCTGGCTTTCTCTTTCTTTTTCTCTTCTCCCACAAACTCACAACCTTCCCCGTTTGTAAGCGCATTCGATTTTCTCACTCTAGATTCTCGCACTCCTCTCTCTCTCTCTCTCTCTCTCTCTCTCTCTAGGTTGAAAGGCGGCTCGAAATCTTTAATCATCTCTTTGCTTGTGGTTGGATCTGGACTTTAATTCGATCACTCTCGTGTTTATAGATAAGGTAAACCCTAGAATTCGTGGTACGCTGGTGGGATTTTTCCGGATAATCCCTCTTATCTCTATTGGGATATGATATCAGGGCAGTGTTTTGTATTGATCTAGGGTTTCTTAGTAAGCCGATAGCTTTGAATTGGCTTTCCTCTGTCCAATTAGGGTTAGGATTGATGGTACTCGTTCGGCGTGAAGGTGGGATCGAGGCTGGAATTGGGGAAAATGCTAGGCTATGCATGGGCGTCGAGGTGAGGACTGGAAACGGACTCGGCACATGTGGACAGTCCCCACACGTGGTACTCAGATCGTAGAAGCAGATGGTTCTTCGTCATCGTCTTCGTCTGCACCGAATTCGTTTTGTAAGGTAACGTTTTCTGTTTTTCCCTTTAACCTGATTGTTCTTTTTTAGATATTCTCTTCCATGGTTTAGCTTTCTTTGTGGTTGTTTTAGCTCGTCCTTGCAACCAAAAAAAAAAGAAAAAAGCATTCACTGTTTTTGGCGAAATGGAAAGGTTGAAGAAATTATTCGTTGCGTCAATGTTGGAGGGAGGAATTGTTTTTAGTTCTTATGATGTTCATTCCTTCTCTATGGAGGAATTTAGTGAATTGACTCTAAAGCATTGGATGAGGTCTCGAAAATTGTTTTTATTGTAGGAATTTGGCTTTCTTTATCCTGTTGAGGATCTTGGCATTGGATGAGCGGGTCCGTAGGCTTCAGAAAAGGTGTCATATTCAGTACAAAAACTATATGGCCATTTTCTGCTAGGCATTACCGGATGCTATTGTAGATTCTTTGTTAGGGGATGGGGTGTTATGTCGTTGAGACCAGCAAATTAATTAGCTTTTGTTTTTTCCCCGTCCCCGTCAATGGATATTTTTCTTTCGAGTCATCTGTTTCAGGTTTGTTACCTAGTCCCTAGGTGTGTTTGCTTCACCAGGGCAGGATGTTTACGAGACTTGTTTCAGGTCTTTGGGGGTTTCTTAATTACCTTGCTATTTTAAAAGTGGATTTGTATATGGGGATTGAGTAAGACATCTTATTGACTAGTTTGAATTAAGAAGCAATTCAATGTGTCTCAACTAAACATTTCTCTGAAAATATTGTTTGGACATGCATTTGATGATATACGGGTGATATTCTTTTTGGCTGTTTATTCTCATGGATAAACATTTTATTTTAAAAAGGTGAAGGAGTTTTTCCCCACCTGGTTTTTTCTTGGAGCTGTGAATGAATACATCTTGTGGTTTAATATCATATAGCTTCATATAGTCTTGCTTATATGTGTAGTTCCTCTTTAATTTTCTAATTTCTATTGACAGGCACTTATCTTTTGAGGACTCACTATTCTCTACTCTCTTTGAACAGGGTGGACGTAGGATTAGTGTTGGTGATTGTGCTCTTTTCAAACCCCCCCAAGATTCCCCACCTTTTATTGGCATAATCCGGTGGTTGACGGCTGGTAAGGAGAATAAGTTGAAGTTAGGTGTGAATTGGCTTTATCGATCTTCTGAACTAAAGCTCGGCCAAGGCATCCTTTTGGAAGCTGCGCCAAACGAAGTCTTCTATTCCTTTCATAAGGATGAAATTCCTGCTGCATCTTTACTCCATCCGTGTAAAGTTGCATTTCTTCCGAAGGACGTTGAACTTCCATCAGGGATTTCGTCATTTGTGTGTCGAAGAGTGTATGACATAACAAATAAGTGTTTATGGTGGCTAACCGATCAGGATTATATTAATGTAAGTTCTTGATGCTTTATTCATTTCGCTCTCCTAAATAGTGTGATCTTTGGTTAATCTTATTTGTTTTGTCAGGAGCGTCAGGAAGAAGTAGGTCAATTGTTGTATAAGACAAGATTAGAAATGCATGCTTCTGTGCAACCCGGTGGTCGATCACCGAAGCCTACAAGTGGTCCAACATCAACATCTCAGTTAAAAGCTAATTCAGATAGTGTTCAAACCACTGCCTTTCCTTCTCATACAAAAGGCAAGAAAAGAGAAAGGAGTGAACAAGTATTAGAATCTGTCAAACGAGAACGCATCATCAAAGCTGATGAAGGGGATTCTGCTAACTGCAGATTGGAAAATATTTTGAAGTCGGAGATTGCAAAAGTTGCTGAAAAAGGAGGCTTAGTTGATTCTGAAGCTGTGGAGAAATTGGTGCAGCTTATGCTGACAGATAGAAATGACAAAAAAATTGATTTGGCTGGCAGATCAGCACTTGCAGGTGTGATAGCTGCCACAGATAAGGTTGAGTGCCTTAGTCAGTTTGTGCATCTTAAGGGTTTACCTGTACTCGATGAATGGCTCCAAGAGGTTCACAAGGGAAAAATTGGCAGTGGTGGTAGCCCCAAGGATAGCGACAAAGCAGTTGAGGAATTTCTCCTGGTTTTGCTTCGTGCCCTTGATAAACTACCTGTAAATCTTCCTGCTTTACAAATGTGCAACATTGGAAAGTCTGTGAATCATTTACGCTCGCATAAGAATTTGGAAATTCAGAAGAAAGCAAGGAGCTTAGTGGACACATGGAAAAAACGTGTTGAAGCTGAAATGAATATTAATGATGCAAAGTCTGGTTCAAACCAAGCTGTTGCATGGAGTGCAAGAACTCGTCCCTCTGAAGTTTCTCATGGAGGGAGGAATCAAGATGCATCCTCTGAAGTTGCCATGAAGAGCACGGTTTCCCAGCTTTCTACATCCAAATCTGCTTCAGTTAAGCTTGCACAGGATGACAGTGTTACAAGATCTGCATCTGCCTCTCCTGGTTCTATGAAACCAGTTTTATCACCTGCATCAGCAAGTATTAACTCGAAAGATGGTTCTTCCAGGAATCCGGGTGTTTGTGGCACAACTGATCTTGCTCAAACTATTGCCAGGGATGAAAAGAGTAGCAGTTCCAGTCAGTCCCACAATAATAGTCAATCTTGTTCTAGTGAACATGGTAAAAGTGGTGGTTTAGGGAAGGAGGATGCAAGAAGCTCTACTGCTGGTTCAATGAGTGTGAATAAGATCTCAGGTGGTGGATCTCGCCAGCGCAAGTCAGTTAATGGGTTTCCTGGTCCTGTTCTCTCTGGTGGTCAACGGGATGTAGGGTCGGGGAAAAGTTCTTTGCACAGAAACACAGTTTTGGAGAGATCATCACAGTCTGGAATGACTTTTGAAAAGGCATCTGATGGTCCTATTGCTGAGGGAAACAGTCCTAAATTGATAGTGAAGATCACCAATCGTGGCCGGAGTCCTGCACAGAGTGCTAGTGGAGGATCTTTTGAAGATCCTTCAACAATAAATAGCAGGGCTTCTTCTCCTCCACTTTCGGATAAACATGATCAACTTGATCACAGTAAGAGTGATACATGTCAACCTAATATTACTGGAGATGTGAATGCGGAGTCCTGGCAGAATAGTGATGTAAAAGATACAGTGATTGGTGCTGATGATGGTGATGGATCTCCTGCTGCTGTAAATGGTGATGAGTGCTGTCGGGCTGCAGAAGATGTAACAGTTTCAAAGGCTACTCCGTCATCATTAGCGAATGATCATAAGAATGGAAAGTTACACGAGGCTTCTTTCAGCTCCATAAATGCTTTAATTGAGAGCTGTATTAAATGCTCTGAAGCTAGTATGCCTACCTCACTCACGGATAATGTCGGAATGAATTTACTTGCTAGTGTAGCAGCTGTCGAGATGTCGAAGTCTGATTTTGTTTTGCCTTCTGATACTCAAGGAAATATGACTGCAGTGGACCGCTCTTCTAAAGGCAGTGATTATATAGTCAAAGCATCTTGTCCTGAAGAGGATGCTAGAGATGACGTGCCGATGAATGATGCTATGGATGTTACTGAGCAGGGCGTGATCACCAGTTCCTTTGGAGGCAAAAATGTGGATGGAAGGTCTGCTTCGCAATCTGAAGAGAAACCGGTTGGAGATCTGAATGGTCATTCAAAATCTTCTGGTGTAAACTTGCAACAAACTGCTGTGGCGATGGCTGATGGGTGTATGAAAATGAACGAGGTTGGAGGCCCTGCCTCTCCCACTAGGGTACCAGAGAAGGGCTTTGAGATCAAGGGGGCTAAACCAGTCAAGGACAGAAAGGCGGCTGATGTTGTAGATGGAGAGAGCAGCCCAGAATCGAAACCAAAACCAAGCAGTTCTTTTCCTGATGGTGGCATGGTTGGTGATGGTATCTCGACTCGGGAAGTTGAAATGGATGTTCTTGATGAGCCTTTGCATCGGCGGCAAGACGTTGATGGCAATACGAATAATAGACTGAATGGTATTAGTACAGCAGATCAAAGGTTATCTTCCAAGTTGAACAGTGATTCTGCTAAATTAAGGAACGATGGATTACTTCAGGCTTCAGGCTCTTCAAGTGATCTGGTTTCTGTAAATGCAAGTGGGATGAAGGGCGAGAAGGTTGATGAAACCTCAGCTGATGTCAAACTTGAAAGACATCAAAGTGATTTGGATCCTATGCCTTCTGAGTCCCGAGGTTTAGGTGGCTTGTGTTCAGCTACCAACCACGAGGATGAGCATGTGGAGGAGAATTTGGAATCTAAAGAGAATACAGAGAGAAGTGGAGGACAAACACATCAAGGGCAATCTATTATTTCTACTGTCCAAGAAACCGAGCAGCCTAAGCCATCCAAGAGATCCAAATTAGCTGGTGTTGAAGCAGAAGAGGCAGAGGAGTCTACATCCACTGCCGCAGATGCTGGTTCCATGTCTGCTGTGGGGGTGTCAGATATGGATGCTAAGTTGGAATTTGATTTGAACGAAGGCTTTAATGTAGATGATGGAAAATGCAGTGAGCCAAGCAGCTTTACACCATCTGGTTGTTTGTCAACTGTTCAGTTAATTAGTCCGTTGCCCCTTCCTGTATCTAATGTGACAAACAACATTCCTGCTTCAATTACAGTTGCAGCTGCGGCAAAAGGAGGTTTTGTACCACCTGATGATCTATTGAGGAGTAAAGGGGAACTTGGTTGGAAAGGATCAGCAGCCACGAGTGCTTTTCGACCTGCTGAACCTAGAAAAGTTCTAGAAATGCCACTAGGTCTTGCAACCACTCCACTTGCTGATGTTGCAGTCAGTAAAATTTCTCGACCCCCACTGGATATTGACTTGAATGTTCCTGATGAAAGGATTCTTGAGGATATGAATGCTCAGATGTCTACTCAGGAGGTGGCTTCTAAGTCTGACCTGGCTAATAATCGTGATCCGGCACATGGACGTTGTTCTGGAGGACTAGATCTTGACTTGAACCGAGTTGATGATGCTCCTGATCCAAGCAACTTCTCCTTGAACAATTGTCGTAGAATAGATACTCCTCTTAGTGTTAAATCATCTACTGTTACTCTCAATGACAAGGTGAATTTTCGTAGGGACTTTGATTTAAATGGACCTATTGTTGATGAGGCCACTACTGAACCATCAATATTTCCTCAGCATGCCAGAAGCAGTATGCCATCCCAGGCATCTGTTTCTGGCCTTTGGATGAACAATGCAGAAATGGGAAATTTTCCATCATGGTTTCCTCCAGGGAATGCCTATTCAGCTGTTGCAATTCCATCAATTTTGCCTGATAGAGCAGAACAGTCTTTTCCAGTTGTTGCAACAAATGGACCACCCAGGATTTTGGGACCCACAAGTGGTAGCAGTCCATATAGCCCTGATGTCTTTAGAGGGCCAGTATTATCATCGTCTCCGGCAGTGCCGTTTCCTTCTGCAACTTTTCAATATCCTGTCCTGTCTTTTGGAAACAGCTTCCCTCTACCTTCAGCCACGTTTTCAGGTAACACAACAGCATACGTTGATTCATCATCTGGTGGCAGGCTTTGCTTCCCAGCAGTCCCTTCACAGTTCTTAGGTCCTCCTGGTACAGTTTCAACCCCTTATCCAAGACCTTATGTTGTCAGTCACTCAGATGGCGGCAACAATACTAGTTCTGATAGTAGTCGAAAGTGGGGAAGACAAGGTTTAGATCTAAATGCTGGTCCTGTAGTTCCAGACATTGAAGGAAGAGAGGAATCATCATCCTTGGTACCGAGGCAACTATCTGTTGCCGGTTCACAGGCCACTGCCGAAGAGCATATGAGGGTTTACCAGCCAGCAGTTGGCATAATGAAGAGAAAGGAGCCAGAGGGAGGATGGGATGGGTACAAACAGTCATCATGGTAGTAGGAAGATCCCTGTTGAATCCTGATAGCTGGTGAGTTCTTGTTTATATCTTATATCACTTCTGACTGTTAGGCTTCAACCTCCACCCTTCTGAAAGACGCAGGGGTGGAGTGGGTAGTTCCTGTTTTTAACATGAATGTATGATATTTGTATTTCAGGATTTCTTTTCTAATGTTAAAAATGTTAATTACATGTTTTTCAGTGCTTAGAGGATTTGCATTGAGCTGACTTCCACTGGTTGTCATCTAACTTTGTGTGCTTTTCGGAGGAGGTGGTGAGTAGTATCTCATGTTCTTCATGGTCTCCAATCCCCACACCTTTTCTCTGTATCAGTTGTAACTTAAGGGAAAAAAAGAAAAAAGAAAAAGAATGTCGGGCCTTGGAGCTTCTTCTTGTCACTTGAATTTGTTCTGGGTGGCTGCAGATAATTTCTTCTTTGTAGATATTTAACTGTTGGGAAAAGCATGCACTATCTGTTGCCCAGACACTTGATAATTGGTGCCAATACAGGTGTTCAGTGCATCAATTTAATATACTGTTGAACTCAAAAACCTTTCCATCCTTTTTGCAGCTATTTCACCAATATGAACCGGTGAATTGCTTTGAGCATATTTATAATTTCATTTTTTCCCTTCAGGATGAAAAGCAGAGGGTGCAATCTGTGATTCTGACCGCATGCATCTCATTTCCAATTCATTTAATTTGCCCCCCCC